>VWZV01005695.1:511937-542992 GCA_013397155.1 Irena cyanogastra | reverse complement strand
CAGGTGGCACTGCTGAAAGCACACAGGCCACCAGGAACTCCTAGTGATGAACTTCAGAGTGTGAGACATCAAAACCACCTCTGACACCTTTTTTGATAGTGTGTATAAACACTGTCTTACACAAACATTGTCGTGCACAAAAAAAGGCTTTCTCATCTGCTTGCTCTGATGTCTCACTCTTTCTAAAACAATACATTGTAATGAGAGGGAAAAGAGAAGGTAGTTTCCTGCACAATGATAATTGTAGTTTACCTGCTGAAAGTGTGCAGTGTAAGTCAATCTAGCTCCTGAAACTGCAACTGAAAAATTATGAATTACATGCAGTTGAGAACAAGAAAATTATTTATGCCTGCAATCATTTTGAAAATACTAAAATTCATAAAGAAGGGTATAAATAAATTAGTAATTGGAAATAACAACCTGAAATTCTATATGCTAGATTAAAAAAAATGGTTTAATTACACCAGGGGCTTTTAATTAGTTTAACAACCCTTACAAAATCAAGTCAGCTGTTTCCTAAAAAGATATACAGATACAATATTATGCTGATTGTTACTGCTTTATCCTTTTATCAAAGGATACCTTGCTTGGTCTGTTTCACTTCGGTAAACGTTCAGAGCTTTTTAAAATATTTATAGCATGAAGTGTATTATGATGAGTAGAATAATCTCCCAAGATAAATGAATTAAAAAGATAAAGCATCATGCTTTATGTAACTATCATCATACTCCATTTAATGACTGGCTTTAGTGCTGTAATTATGTTCTTATTTACAGAAGAGTCTACAGCTGTAGAGAAGACGATGAGGCCTCTTAACAGACTGAATATTCATTCTGCATTCTGGATTTTGGCATCAATAGCTGTGACGTACTACTTTGATTTTTTAAAAAATATTAAAGAAACTATGCAAGCAGATAGGTAAGGTGTCTTTTCTTACAGAAAGGTGTGTTTTAGTCTTCTAATCATGATCAGTTTGTTACATCTGGTGACCGTGTTTTAAATCATGGATGAACAAGATCTGCCATAGGAATAGAGAAACCTGGGACTGTTCAGCCTGGAGAAGAGAAGGCTCAGAGGCATCTTGTCAGTACATGTAAATACCTGAAGGGAGGGTGTGAAGAAGACAGAGCTAGGCTCTTTCCAGTGGTGTCCAGGACAGGAACAGAGGCAGTGGTCACAAACTGAAATGGAGGAGGTTCCTTCTGAAGATCAGGAAACACTTTTTTACTGTAAGGGTGACTGAGCACTGTTGCCCAGGTAGGTTGTACAGTCTCTGTCCTTGGAGATACTCAAAAGCCATCTGGACATGATTCTGGGCAACTGGCAGTAGCTGAGCTTGCTTGAGCAGGGAGATTGGACTAGATGACCACCTAAGCTGATATTATTGAACTAATTTTAAATTAAATACAATGCTTAAAATTTGCTACAGTTGTTTTTTTCTCTATAAACTTTACTGAGCCATCTTTGTACATGCAAAGTTTGCTCTGATACCAGACATTTTAATACTGTGCCTTGAAGTTTTCATTTAAGTCCAAGAAATAGCTGCCTGTTTTGTTGGAAGTGTTTAGGTTTTGATTTTATTTTTTATAATAGACCCCCTGAAATTAATCCTTAAAGGTCAAAGAGAAATTAATTTCTCTTGAAGTTCTGTAGATGATTTTGAGTAGGTCAGGAAAAGATTAGTGAAATAATTTCTGTGAAGTAATTTTTATTTCTAGTCTATTTCTTTTCTATTATATTATTTTAAATGGGATTGATGTATGTTAAATGTTTTTAGATAGCTTCAGCTGGAAGTGCTTTTAAGACACATTGCTGTTGTCATTGTTATGTCAGTACGTGGAAGCTGCACAGGGCTCTGTGCTGTGAGGTTCTCTGGAGCTGCTCTCCCAGGCTAGTTATGTCCTTCATACACCTGTCTGCAAAAGCAAAACCAGTGACTCGAAGGGGTAATCAAAATTTGGGGTCATGACCCTGTCTTCCTGCGCTGCTTGTCTAGGTAGGCCATAGCAACAATTCTCTTAGTGCAGAATTCTCTGTTGGTAGTAACAAGATTTCGAAGTAGCATACTATGTTTGCTGTACCATTCCAGAGCAAATGTTACCTGAGTAGGAAGGTCCTTGATTACCCTTTGTAATTTAGTAATCAAGTTATGATGAGAATTCATTTTTCAAAATTTTTATTTGTTAATACACATTCAGATAAGATTTTATTAATGTGCATCTTCCTCCCAAGTTGCCTTATCTGAACTAGTCTTGAAGTGTATCCTCAAAGAGGCTCAAAAGTGTGTCTCCCTAAGTAATCACATACTCTGTGTTTTTATGATTCTTGAGTTTAAAATTCTGGATTTCTCCATGGTTTTCTTGAGCAGTTATAAAGAAAAATCTTCATGCTTCTTGTCTGTTAAATTTGAGAGTTCCCAAACTGTGTTTTTAACAGATACTACCTGTTCTGTGTGTTGGCTGGAGTGAAGATTACTGTGCAAACTGCAGTGTGACTGTGCTAAACATGGTTTAATGTGCTTTTCTTTCCCACAGCTGGTGGCTTTCCTGTGGCACTTGTTTATTGGCTGCATGTTTATCTGTTGCCTTTTACTGCATACTGTACCTTGAGTGGTACTGTGGAATTCAGGACTATGATGAACAGTACCCTGCACTGATTCCTATCACAACAGCTACCTTTATAGCAGCAGCAATTTGGTGAGTTCAAACACTGTATGCAAACTTCTGTGCAAGTCTGTGTGTTAATGGGCTCATTTTATAAGGAGTATAATTTCTGTAATTCTGCTATGTGTATTGGTGACAATACCAGTTCTATGTAGCATAATTTCTTGCACTTTCAACTTTCATCCACAAAGCAAGAGCTGCAACAGTTGAAACTGTATATTGTGTACTTGGAGTTGTACTGGATCTTTTCTGTCTTGAAAATTTGGGAGAAAACTGAAGTTATCTTTGTTTCTCACCTCTGGAAACTACTTATGCAGTTTACAAATTAAGACAAAGGTGCAATCTCTCTACCTGAGGAAAATTCGATTCAATAAGTTTCTGTCAGAGTTCTTCATTATCAAACAATATATAAGTAGCAAACATACACAAAATGTTAGACTTCTGACTATTGCCATATGAGCTTTAAGGGTTTATATTTTGTCTGAGAATGGTACTTTTAGTAAGAGTTGCTTTACTTATGAGGTTATATGAGTCAGAACTGAGCAAATGTGAATGAAGAAATTTATATACATTGTGCCAGTTAATTTATTTGCTTTCTGCATGAAAACTGATTTCCTCTTGTTTAGCTGTTGTATCAGAGTATCAGTCAGTATTTGTTGCAATGGTGAAAAAAAGGAAGATTGAAGAAAATAAAGGTTCCCTATGGTTTATTACTAGTCAAATCTGTAATTCTCGTCAGTTGTAAAATAAGTTGGTTTTCCCCCTGTCTCTTCAGTTAACTGAAATCTGTCTGGATCAAAGTTCAGATTAAGGCTTCTCTCAGCTGCAATGTATGCCCATGGAAAAATCAAAGAGTAGGTAATTTTCAGGGGCTTCAGATACAGATTTTCTGAAAGTAAAAGGTATCTTTACCCTTTACCCTTGATGTGTTTTGTTTTCAGAAACAAAGTATATTTCCAGGTTAAGTAATTTAAATCTTATTTCCTCTTTTGACATCTTCCCTTTGTATGCCTGGTGTTTCTGTAATATGACAACTGAATTTACCAAGTACTTTCTGCTTTTATTCCCAGTTTCAATGTTGCCATGTGGCCTGTCTGGTCATTTTTGACACCTGTGTTGCTCTTCATTCAGTTCATGGGTGTTGTGATGCTCGTGTCACTCCTGGGATAAGCCCTTCAGGTAAATAATTGAATTTTTTAATCACATGGAAGTATTTCTCTTGTTGTGAGAACTGCTTTGTTAGACATTTAAGGATTGGGAGGCAATTTAGGGGTTCCTTCTCTATGTTTTGTGGACATTCTTCAAATTGCAACATTTTGTGGCATATAGAGTAAACAAAGAACATGCAATTATCCAAAGGGGAAGAGTGTCCTTTTCACTTCTCTAAAATTCCATTCTAGACATTGAAAAGAAACATTAGTGAAAAAGGATGGTTTGGGGATGTATAGGCCAAAAACCTGCAGCTTTTACCTAGACTGGGAGAACTTCTTAGTAAAGCTATTTGACCTGATAGTAAAGGGAAGAAGATATCAACATCCATGTACAAAGGCCTTCCCTGTTTTTTAAAATTAAAAAGTCTTTGTCATATCTTTGTCTTCAAGTGTGCTGTTTTCATTTTCTGTGATGAACAGCCCAGATCAACCTGCCGTGTGGAAAATTGCCAGATACGAGAAGTTCTTTGTTCTTTCTAAAAAGAACTTTTCAAAGGCCAGCCCATCTGTTTTGTTGACTTGAAAAATGCATTTTCAATAACTTCCACATCTTTTGTTAGGATATACTTTTCAAATGAATCTAGTGAAATGTAAAAAGCTAAGAGAGACACTAAATACAGCTCAGTAAATAGGGTAAAGGATGTCCCCTCTATCACAGGTGTCTCATATCATCCAGGGAAGCTACTGCTTCAGCAGGCCTTGTTTGTTGTACTTCTCAAGAGAATGAGGAGGAAGCCTGTTTGGCTTTGCTTGCCATCACAAATCATTCCTGGTGAGGAGATCCCTCAGCATTCTTAGGAGTGCAGCAAAAAGCAGACTGTGCTGGATTGCTGGATTTAGAGTGTAGCCTCTTGTACTGACAAAGTTGTAGGCAAAAAGTGTTTAATGTCTGGGATGGTGAAACTCAGATTGATTTTTTTTTTTTAAATAACAAACTGAACCACTGTTGCATTTTCCCCTCTACTTTTAAGATATCTGGGAACCTGATTTTTAACAAGATAATTAACTTCTATTCTGATAAAACTTAGACTTCTGAGAAATACAATGCTTAATTCAGAACCTCTTTACTGTAGCAGCTTGAGTCACACTTGCTGATACAAACATATCCATGTTTGTTGGTTCTGTCATTAGCTGTGTTCTGTCTGAGCACTTGAAGTATATGGGGAAATTCTGTATTAGGTCAAATAATTATTTGCCTAATACTTAGGGACAAGTTATTACTTGGTGTTCCAAAATCATTGATTAATTTAGTACATGATACAGCTTGTGCAGTATATGCAATCCTCAAAGATTTTTGTTAAATTTGGTTTGTTTTTTTCTTTTCTTTCAGCTTCATGTGAAGGACTTGAGTAACTGTAATCCTGCAAAGTGTATGTCACTTTTGTTACATTCCAGTACTTCTGTTGTTTCTAATACTGCCTGTTTGCTCTAACTAATACAGTAATTCTTAATCTACTTGATTTATAAATCAATGGACATAACCATAGGAAAAAGCAACTGGTTAGTCAATAATTGGAAGATAAATATGTTTTACATCTTTACTAACATGAGGCCTTTCATTTTGTAGAGCTTCCTACAGCTGCTATTTATATTTGAATATTAAGCACATAGGTAGTAATAGCACCATAGAATAATTAGTATTGAAAGGGACCTTTAAATATTATCTCTGGGGGCCTCAGAGGTCACCTGCTCAAACTTCCTGCTCAAATCGTGTTGTTTGATTTGGAAGTAAATGATACTTAAATCAAGTGTTGTGGGGTTTTAATACTATATTCTTTCCATTTAAATTGACAGGTAAAATACTGTTATCTGGAGCCTGTGTTTGTACTTGTAAACTTACTTACAGGAGACATTTCTTGATTTCTTAAATTTCTACTGTTATATGTATTACCATGTAGGAAATGCTTTATTATCTAATGTCTTGAATTCAGATCTACTAGTGTTAAAAAAAAAAGTATGGATAGGGGTAAGGGAAAGCTGGTTGACATTTGGCAGTGCCATCAATTAAATAAATAAATTCTACTGGTGCTCATACAGTTTGTCCGCAGCCAAAGGTGGATGATCAAGCTGTGAATAACCAGCAATATAATGAACAATATTAACACAATAAATTTTGAGCACACATTAAATTCTTTTAATGTTTGCACTGTTTTTCAGTATTCAGGTTGTTTTTTCTACTTTAAATCCAATTTTCATTCTTAGCAGTGCCTGTTAATGAAGTTGCCATTTTCCTTATTCAGCAATGAAGAGGCTGGTATTAACTTAAAAGCTATTAGTTATACTCAGTTGGGAAAATAAAATAGCATTTTATTTTTATTAGGTGTCTGTTCATGTTGACTGAGATACTTAACTATCTGAAGACCTGAGCACCATCTAGTTGCTAGACCACTTTATGTAGATCCTTGTGTAAATACTTTTCCACCCATGCCTTTTGGAAAATAGGAGAATGTAGAAATTGGGTACTGAAACTTGTTAAAATCTACTTCTTGTGAGTGTTGCTTGAAGTCCGGACTGTCAAAGGATACTGTGCTTTTCATTCTGACTTGCAAATTCACACCATTGCTGGACACATGGAATGTTTAGTAATGAAAGAATACACATTGTCTTTGGCTGTTACTGTTGATTAATAAAAAAAGTTGTGACCTAATAGTATGTAATACAGAGGATCAGACAAACCAAAATAAAGTGCATTCAGCACTACTTGAAGTAGTTTGTAGGGTAAGTTAACAGCTTGATTTGTTTAAATGTAATGTTTAAGTTTGCCAAAACCAGTCATGCTTCACATCTTTAAAGTGCAAATTGCTTATCTTCAGGTCTTCAATTTTTAAAAGGTTTTAACAATTTTTTGTCTGGATACACAGGTACATTTGAGTAACTTTCTTTATTATAATATTTAAAATGCAGTGTTGCTCAGGGATGGTTATTATAGCTGTATTTTTATTTGTCAACTATATAAATGCTCTAGGTGTTTTAAGTTGCCTTGTGATTGGAATTAAAATTACTATTTTCTACATGAATTTTCAAATTCATTCTTCTGAACATCTTAATAAACTTTGTACAAAAGTGATCAATAGTTGTTCAATATTTAATTGTTTAACCATCTAATTACACTTTCTTGGAGACTTCCACCCCATCTCATTGCTTTTTGTATAAAATAGATGTTCATTTAGATTTTGACGCGGAGTAGCTATGTCTATCTATACTTGACTTGGAGTATCTTTGTTTTTCATGCCCCCTCAGCTGGGTTTATTGAAGGTGTAATAACACTCTGTTCACCTCTGGAGAGCTGTTTGCCTTCTGACTACTTTGATGTCTTTCTGAGAATCCCAGGTAGATGTGCTTATTGTACAAAGTCCAACAAAGTCTTTCAGTAACAGATCTGAGTATCCAGCACAATACTCATTCACTTACGTGCTCAAAAGGAAGTAGTGGCAAATCTGGTAAGAATGTAAAGCAATGCTTGTTTTAATTTTTGTAGCCTGACACAATGCTGCTGCCATTTCTGTGAACTCCTTGCTTTTGTTATTTTCCTTATCGCCAAATAAAGAATTCAGGGCAAGAGAGTAGAAAGAGGTAACATAATAATTCCCTGAAAAAAAATATGAGGCAATTGAAATCCCCACCTCTGCTAAAGCTTGAATGTATTGTCTTGGTACAGACCACCATAGCTATCTAATGTATCCATTTACATTATTTCATTTCAGGATGAGAATGTGTACCAGCACCAAAGAGTTTTCCTTTACAGGTGACAAGGGAAGCTCTTGGATAATTTGAAGTAAAATAGTCCATGCAGTGAAGATTATTTACCACAGTTATCTATAGAAGCTCTGTAAAATGGAAGCATCTTCCTTAGTTATTCTTTAAAGGTTACATCATATGAGATAGAAGTAGGATTTGGCAATTCCACAATGCCATTTCTGATAACGATGGATGTAGCTGTGAGCTAGAGGTGGTTGAAGCCTCACTGTTTGACTAGTTATGCTTTTGGTTTGTATTGCTGTTAACAGGCCAGACAGAAACACAGAGCTGGCTTCCTGTTAAGTGCATTCCTCAAAAGGAAAAATTGCAGATGGATTAAAATACCTGTTTCTGGAGAACAGGAGAAAATGAATAAAGGACAAGAACTACTACATCTTTATGTTTACCTGAATAGGTGATTGTCCAGAATTCACTCATTCCACCTTTCTGCCATTTTGTTTTTCTTCCCTGTTCTTTAAGAGGCTTGTGAACCCCAGACAATTATATGTAAGTTCAGAAGTGTTCTTTGTTATATGAGAAAAACCCCTCTATTAATTTCTGGCTTCAGAAGAGAAAAAGCTTAAAATGACTCCTTTGCCAGAGGAAGTGGAGTAAAAAGATGCTGCATTTTCAATATATCTTTTATTATTATTATAGTTGAACTAGTGGCTTAATTTCACATGAGGTGTGGTCACTCACTGTAAAAACCAATGTTTTGAGTAATCAATATGCAATCAACAGGTACAGAGCAAAAATGTACGACCTGCTTGGCCAGAAGAAGGACCAGTCTATCTTGGTGTTTGGCCTCCAAGCTATGCTTGGCATCCAAATACCTAAAGTTAAGAGAATTCCGTTTAAGTAGAAAAGGGTCAATACTGAAAGTGTGTATAAATATTGGGAAAACGAATATATAAGAAGTGGACTAAATTCTGCAGAAAGTTTTGCTACTTTGAGCTCAGTAGTTGCTTCTCTAGCTAGCAATTCCTATTGCAGTTCCTGTGTTGTCAGAACGGGGCTTTATTAAAAAAACCAAGGTAAACTGCCACTTTTGAAAGGTCTAGAGAATTCCTGAAAACGAGGTTCTGTCCTACCAGTGAAAGTACCGATTGCCCGAAAGAAGATGGCCTGTGGAGCGCAGAGCGTGAAACACGTGTGTGATCCCTCTGCCTCACCGTGCGAAGGAGCTCCATCAGCAGCTGGTGGCTCCCGGGCTGCAGGGCAGGCTCCAGCCTCACCGGTTCTCAGGTTTTGGCCGTTCCTCGGCTTTCCAGCCGTCGGGCCGGGGGTTTGTTCAACACACGGTGTCTTTCGCATCTTCCTGTTCGGGCAGGGCTGGCTCCGAACTAACCTTCGTCCGAGTGACTTCTCCCTACCCTGGTCTGGACCCCAGCTGTCGTCAATCTCCGAGAAGAATGTCCCGCAAAAACCTCAGCAGCCTTTCCCGCAGCGGGGAGCGCGGGGCTGCCCCGGCAGCCGGGGACCCTCACCTCACCCGCGGGCAGGGCCGGCGGTCCCGCTCCGCCCCCGCCACCATGGGGGACGGGCCAGCAGCGGCCTCGGGGCTCCCCGGGGAAAGCGGGGCCGCCTGCTTGCAGCGCCTGGCCGGCGGCGTGGGAGATGGAGCAAGCCGCCGGGTGCCCCGCCGTGGGCGGCAGCTACCCGCAGAAAAACGCTGAGATCCTCAGCAGCCAGTACGGCATCAACCTCTTCCTGGCCGGGCTGCTGCTCACCTTCGCCTGGGCTGTGCACGCTGTGGGCATCAGCAAGAGCCACCTGCTCTCCTACCTCATCACGCTGATGCTCATCCAGCTGCTGTGGATGCTGTGGTACCTCTGCAGGAGCTGCACGCAGAGGAGGCTGATCCGGGACAAGGACACGCACGCCGGAGCCCGCTGGTTGAAGTGTAAGTACGGGCAGATGGCACAGAGTGGTACCGCACAAGGGACATCTGTGCTATCGCCTGTGTCTGCTACCTCTTTGTTACTCTCTCCATCCCTACCGGGAGGCATCCTGGTATTTGCAAACTGAATGAACATGCAGTGCACTCTAAAGTAAATATATGCATAAGCTGAACATACTAGAAGATTGTGTTGGGAGGCTGTTTGTTAAACATCCTCACTTTCCAACCTACCATTTACAGTGCTGAAAGCTCTGGCACCTTTCTACCTTACCAGGCTGGTTTGGTGAAACTTGAAAAATGAAATATAGCTAGTGGAAGAGGCAATTTTGTTGGTGTCTTGCATCTGTTTTGGAGGAATTATCACATTTTCCAGGTGGTATAATGCAATTTACTTTATGGTAGTACCAGTCAGAAAGGTCCTCAAGTGCTCTCTACACCAATGTATACCAGAGATTCCTGTTTATATGTGTACAGTGATGCTTTCTAAACATCTAGAGTTAGACAGGAGAGGACAAAATCCCTGACCAGATTAGTTTGTAATCAGTACATAAAGCAGTTAAACAAGGAATCTAAACTGAGCATTTGCTTGCAGAAGTATACAAGTTTGTGAGGGTTGTGGTGGGATGTGCTGGCCCTTGTCTGCACTCAGGTGTGTACCAGAGTGAGGATATAAAGGTACATTGGGAGAAGGTGTTTGGGGAATACATCACAGAGTCATAGTGACAAGGAATGCTGTGTTTTCAGGTACCAAGGAAAAGAAACAGCCTACATCATTGCTTGTGGAATAATAGGCAATCCCAGTTTTATCAGCTTCTTCCAGTCTCAGCACTGTAAATGATAGATCAGAAAATAATATTTAAGTGGAATGTTATGACAGCTTTCCCATAAAATGTTTTCTACCTACTAACAATGAGACAACAGCTAATTTTCACAGCAGCTAATGAAATATCTAAATGAAAATTCCAAGAACACTTGACATCTGATTATTTTGAAAGGTAAGGTTGTGCTGTGGAAATGTAGTTTGTTCTCAGTCTCGGTGCTTGTGTATAATTTTTTTTCTTCACAACTGTTAACATTTGTGTTTGAATTGCTGACAGAAAACCTATTTTTTCTTCTAATGCCTAATGTATGGCCATGGTCTTTAGACTCTTTCCTGAAATGTATGGAGCTCACATACCAACTGTTGAATTGTTCCTCTTGATTGTTTACTATTTCTCTGGGCAACATTCATCTCTCAAGCATTTTTCATTTATTAGCTTATGTGGCTTACAATCTCCTGAAATTCATGCAAGGCTTAATATGACCCTACCTTGGACCAAGCTAAGCTTTTGTTACTCAGAGGGTAGCTTTCCCCTCCTAAATATGGAATAAATACTGCCTAGCATGGGTAAGTACAGCAGGATCCCACCCTTTTTCTTTTGGTGCTTGCATTCACAGCATTTCATTTGTCCTACAGAGTATAAGGAGTCACAGAAACTTAGAAATAAGATCCTATATTGAACTACTAGGTTACCTTATTCATTTCTTTTACCAGCACAGGATGGCTCTTTGTACTGGCTTCTCAAGTGGTGCAGCTTCCGTGGCTTCCCTTAGGCTGCAATTCAACAAATTTGCCCTTAGGGAATGACCTACACTTTCCTATTCTTGGGAGTTTCTTGTAGTTACAACAAGTCTGTACAACTCCTTTATCCTCTATTGGTAAAAGAAAACTTATTTGAGCTAAGGAAAAACTCAGGTGGCAATTCCTCTGCCAAGATCCCCCTTGCCCTCCTCTTTCTCAGTGCTTTTGTCATAGAAGTCTTTTACCTGAAAGATCAAAAGTCCAAAAAGGAAAGGGGAGGATGGAGTGGGGCAGACATATTTAGTTTGGGTTTTTCCACTGAAAGCTTTCTGCAATTTTTTTGCTAGATCTATCAGCTACTTTTGAAGAACATCTCTTTGCTGTAATTGTGAGAGCGAATGTCCTTGTATTAAACAATGTAAAATGAGTGTATTTTCATGAATCCTTTCAAACTGTGAATATCATTTTAGTAAAAGTGGTGGCAATTGCCTGCTTAGACCATTTTGCTCTGACAAATGTTGAAATTGAATGATTTAACAAAAACCTCCTATAACTGACTCCTTGTACATGTTTAGCAACACTAGAAGAGCAGATGATCCAAGTGCTCCTCACTGACCATGCCAGGGCTGTCCAGTGATGGCCTTGCTTAATGTACTGGGCAGAGGCTGTCACAAAATAGAGGCACTTATCTTCCTGAGCATTGATCTAGTCTTATTTCCCTAAACAAGAACACAGATATTGATCAACTTTCATTCCCCTAAATAGATTTTTATATATTTTACAAATAATCCCTAGACTCTATAACTACACATTAAAATTTTCTAATATCTTTTTCGTTTGTAGGTGGGATTACATTATTTGCAGTGATTACTTTAATTCTGGACTCCTTTAAAATTGGATATTATATTGATTTTTCAAACTGTTTATCACCAACTGAAGGCATTTTCCCTGTTACACATGCTGTCCACACCATCTTACAGGTAAAAGTCACTGGTTGCGGTTTTATATTAATCTTTGTTTCTTACCAAGAATATATTTTATCTTGTCATCAGTGGACTTAACACTAATTTTATTTCTAAGTATATCACAGAATACTTTTGGGGGCTAAATACTTGTGCATGTTTAGTAAATTCAAGCTTTGCAATCTGAAGTTGCTTAGCCAAAAAATTGATGGGTTCCAAACATGGGTTTGAAAAAAAGAATAATAAAAAAATGTTCTCCTGTAGTTGAGGTTACATGGCCTTTTTGTTTAGTTGAAGTTACTTACAGAATTTTCAGAATTTTCAGGCTGAAATGAGTATTTTGGCTAAAGATAATTCCCTCATTTATGTATGTAGGACTTGCCACACAAGTTCAATTCAGTCTGTCTAACCTGATGTTCCATTGTGGTTAGAGGTGTAGGCCTGGTAAGTTAAGGGGGATAAAAACCTTCCTAGCTGGTTCTAAAACACTTGCACAACTTTCCTGTAAAAAATGAACATGAATGTTTCTTCCAGAAGCATGTGGTTGTTCTTATCAGTGGCTGCACAGTAGCAAACACAGTCAGTGCCTCCTGTGAAATATTCCTCTTTGTTATAAGGCTTTGGGTCTACAGTGTGTAGTGACACTCCATAGCTGGTTGTTTCTCACATTAACTCCTCTGAACCCCTGTCAGCAGGTTTTTAGGGAGCAAGGAAAGAAAAGCCACTCAACTGAGATACTTAATCATAGCCAGGCACTTTTATGAATTTTCTAAGAGGTTTATGTCATTCAGAAAGAAATGTTTTTCTAGCAGTTGTGGTTGCATGTAAATGAGCTTTTGAACAACCTACATTTTCCTGCTTTCTTCAACAGTTAAAGAAAAAAAGAAGAGCATTGAAATTTAAACAGTAACTCTCATCCCATCTATGTTTTTCTCTGATGGTGAAATTCTGAGTTGGTTGAAGTAATCTTAATTTCACATTCTTGTAATATCCACTCTCCATGTCTTGCAACTTCATTCCTTCATCTCTGAAAAACAAACCAATGAAATTAAGCTCTTCTTCCCTGTTGATCTGAAAGCAGCATTCTTCATTACAGCCAGTGACCCAGAGCTGACCAGGTTTCCAGCCACCATGAACTGAAATGTGGAAGAATGGTGAATAAAAATGCTGAACAAAGGCAAGAAGAATTCTGATTTAAATTTTACATCACCCGGTGTCACTGAATTTATCATCTACAGAGCTTATAATAATGAACACTTGCATGTTAGCCTGAGCAAGCGAAGGAAAAGTTAAATTTCAAAAAGTGATTAAGCACATACCTCTTACCCAAATCTTCTTGTGTCTTTGAAATGGTGAATGAAATCACAGCAGAGAACATCCCTAATATGTATCATCTAAAACCCAAAGAATTTGTTTTCTACTGGATATATATCAGATTCTATTGTCATTTCCTCTAAGTGAGGCATCCTGATACATGCCATGAAATTAATAGATATTCATTCTGCACCCATGTATGAGCTAACATGTATCTGCCCTCCCATGGCAGGCTGTGCATTATGTTCTTCTGCAGGCAGGAGTCCCCTCGAGGCAGTGAGTATTCTGTGAGCAAAAACTGGATTTTATGCTATTTCTTTACTGGCTTTTCTTATTTCTTCCCACTATCTATGTGTCTGAACAGATCTTCAAAACTTACATTTTTATAAGCTAAGAATGATTTCAAATCTGCTGTCAGATTTTACTGCATTTATCCCAGGATGGGAAAGTGAACATGACATTAGAGACTAAGGTAATTTCAATTTGATTTCAGTTGAAGTCTACATGAAATATTTTAGTCTTTACATCTAGGATTTTACAGTGGCTACTCCTCTCATTGATAAATGCTTCATTAGAGGAATTTCTACTGCTGGGTAGCATAGTTGAGCCATAAAGAACTGCATTTGCCTAGCATTGATTGCCTCAGAAAGTGGCTGTGAAGGCATTCTACAGTAATGGATGCTGTGGAAAAATGGGCTTCCAGTTACTCTGGCTGCTGAAGAAGAACCCAATGTATTTTTTGCTTTTCAGACCATTTCTGGAACACCAAACCAGGCAGGTTTCTAAGAGAAATCTTAGGACTCTTTCTCTCCTGATAGTTCACCTACTGATGAGTTCAGTAGCCTAGGAACTAATGGGAGTAAACAGACTGATAGTGTCACCCTAACATCCCTGAGGATTGTTGGTATAGTTCTTCTTGAACCCATCCACACTTGGTTTTGTTTCAGTGGCAATCTCTTTCTGAGGTCTCCATTATGCTCTCACAAACAGAGAGTTCTAATTTTATTCCTCTTTGCCTTGACCTGCTAAGGCATTTTTTTATCTCTCTTACTCCTTGTTTGAGTTTTCTGCACTATGTTTGAGTGCAACTGCTGTGTTCTTAATGAGGTCTCTCATGCAGTTAGTACAAACTTTTCTCATGCTTCCTGGGCATCTGTTGTTTTATTAGTGAAGTCTGGCATCCTTTCATCAATCTCTTTCCCTCCACAGAATTTAGTATGTTTTATAAATTATTCAAACTTAGCATCACCATGCCCTGCAGCAATCATACCTCTATCCACAGCCAGTGGCTTTATTTCATTTGAAATAAAAGTCTCTTCAGATACAGAAGGAAAATATGTTTTGCTGAGTGATACTTAGACTTTCTATTTTTAAGAAATAGAATAGACTTTCTATTTTTCTATTTCTATTTATCATGTAAGAAATCTCAGGTTCTGTGTAAATATCACATGAAATCATGAGCTCTTTCACATGTGTGGAGATGGAACTGCCTCAGTTTAAATCATCAGAAGTTTTAACCATTGGAATATCTGTCTACAGATGCACTTTTCTTTCTGAGTGTTACACATGTGCATTAGTGTAATGATATTGTTTCTCTGTATTTCTTCCATTTAGGTGTACTTTCTATGGTGTCATGCAAAGGATGTTATCCAGTCTTTCAAAACACTTGAAAGGTAAAGTGGATCTGATCCTCATCTGGCATGTTAATAGGTCTAGGTCTGTACAGTGCTTTAACACCAACGTTTTATTATATGAGAGATGGTGAAAATATACAGAGATTGATTCTCCTCTTGATTGCATTAAGTAGAAAGAAATAGAACAGTTAAAGTAACTCCATTTACCCTTATTTAACCTGCACTGATATTTTGTAATACAAAATAGTGACAGAATACATACATTTTTCTCATTAGAGAGGAAAATGGCAACATATGATACCACGGAGTCACTTAAGAAGGAAGCATCTTATATGTGTTTTATGACTATGCACTATATTATATTTATTTACCTACTGAAAGAGGACCTGTATCACCAACCTGCAGTCAATGCAATGTACCTGAGGTATTTTATATTGATTTTATGGAAAGCACCTTTTTAAACCTAGATCTTAGACACATAGAATAGTTTGGGTTGGAAGAAAGTCATTTGGCCCAACCCTTCTGCAATAAGCAAGGACACTTTTAACTAGATCAGGCTGCTCAGAGGTCCATCCAACCTGGCCTTGAATGTTTCCAGCCTGTGTTGGTGCTGGAGCTTGCCCAGACCCGGCTGCAGGACCTTGCTCTTGGCCTTTTTGAACCTTCATAAGGTTCCCACAGGGCCACTTCTTGAGCTCATCCAGGTCCTTCTGGCATCCCATCCCTCAGGCATATCAACCACACCTCACAGCTGTGGTAGATGCAGCTGTGCATATGCACTTGGAAACACAACCTTCCTGGTGATGTCCTGTGTACCAAATCAGATCCCATGTGTTTTCTAGTTTTGTAAAGGCAGATAAATGCATATTAATCTGTCTGTGCATAGAACATAAGTAAGCAAACATGGTAATTTTCAAAGTACTTATTTAAAGTTATCAATGATCTGACCAGTTTCTGTAGGAGGTAAAATAAATTTGCTCAGAAATGTCACCTGTGGTGAAGGTTCTCTGCTTGTTCTGGTCTCTTGGGTAAGTGTTCAAACCCCATGCTCAGGAAGAGAGTGATTACAGAAGGCTTTCAATGTCAGCTGGTGCCATCACCTACATAAGGAGGTCTAAAAAATTTCTAACTGCAAGTTTAATTTCTAACTGCACTGAGAACAGTGTTGTAATAAAGAACTGTTTCTTGGTGAAGGAACATAAACAGCCTTGGGTGCAGGAAAACACCTGGCATTGGTAGGTGAAAGGATTGTGCCTAGAGAAGAGATAGATACATGACCTCCTACAAAAAAGGACTGCTTGGCAACGGAGGAAATTTTTTTTCTGGATTTTATTAGGAATTTTGGAACCGTTCATACACTTCTTTCTCCAGTGCCATTCTGTTTCACCAAGCTGAAATGGCTTGTCAGAGGCTAGGAGCCTCAAAAATGCACGGAGACCTACCCTCATTTTTACCAGTACTTTGCATGGAATAAAGCCCTCTGTTAGCTTCAGCTCTCTCCAGGAGACAAAAATGCATGGACTAGAAGATGGAGAAGGTGGTGGTATCTATGAAGAAAGATCAGACACAGAATATGAAGAAGCACTGCAGAAGGCTATGAAATATGGTTTGCAAACAAATAATCCTGTTCAGACTGTTCAGACTAACATGAAGCTTGTCCAGTCCAAAGGATAAAACACATCACGTAAGAAAGCATAAGAAACAATAAAAGCATTCTTTTAATAGTTTCATACATTAGGTCATTTAAAATATTGCATTTCTGTAAGGTTTTGGAAGTCTGATTTCACTGACTGCAGAACATCTTTAGAGATTGGTTATGATTTTTCAACCCTCTCCCTGCATTGACAAATAAATACTGCATACAGCTTGTACACAGAAAGTGAATCCATTTAATTTAATTTCACACACTTCATGAGATACAGTCTGTGCGGATTCCTGCAATAATTACTTTGGTTTGTAGGTTTGGTGTTATCCATTCTGTTTTCACAAATTTGCTCCTGTGGACAAATGGCGTGTTAACGGAGTCAAAACATCAATTGAATGAACATAAGGAAAGACTAATCACGCTTGGTTTTGGGAACATAACTATAGGTAAGCAAAAGGCTTGGTGCATTGTGAAATTCCTGCTCTAGCACACTCATACAAAGCACTGTCACTGTAGGATTTAGCTGAGTCATTCATAATTATGTCAACGTAGTCATTCTGGGGCACATGGTAATTAGCTGATACTGAAATGCTAAATGATCATTATCATATATGTGAACAAGGCAGTAATTTTCTTCTAAGTTCCAAACAAATCTTTTGAGAACATTTCTTTTCAGGAATAACATCACTAAGGAATGTCACTAAAGAACTACCTTATAACTAAATCACAGTAATAAATTAACATAGCAGTGTTAAAGAGAGTTTACTACTTACTAAGTTATTAGTAAAAAAACATAAGTGAGGATAATCTTGCAAATCTTTCCTAGGAGAGTGATTGCATGTAGCCTGTGGTCCTACAGGATTCAGTGGGATTGCTCAAAGGAATAGAAGTTATCCATTAGTGCTCTTTCACAAGACAAGGACTTTGCTCTGGGTAGTTTTTTTATAATGAATTATTTTCTCCATTGGCGAGATGGTGCAAGTTGTAGTCAGCAAACATTTAGAGTAAGGAGGAAATAAAGAAAAAAGTTCTTCACTGTGAGGGTGGTAAGACACTGGGACAGGTTGCTCAGAGAAGCTATAGATGCTTCATCCCTGGAAATGTTCAAGGCCAGGTTAGATGGGGCTTTGAGCAACCTGGTCCAGTGGAAGGTTCCCTGTCCACAGTAGGGGGGGTTTGAAATAGATAATCTTTAAGATCCCTTCCAACCCAGGACATTCCATGACAACTGCTGGGGATGCCTTCTGCTTTCAAACTCCAGTGAAGCATGGGAAAGCCTTTTCTTAGGTGGGTAACTGGGTATTGTTTGACTGAAATCTTACCTTTTGTGTTTCATTATTTTATTTATGTCTTATTTATTCTCTTAAAACAAGGAACCTTGATAATGCTCATAACCGATCTCTCCTTCTCCTTTAGTTCTAGATGATCATGCACCTCAATGCAATTGCACAACAACAACTTTCTGCTCGCTGTTTTCTCAGGGAATATATTACCTGTATCCCTTTAATATAGAGTACCACATCCTAGCATCCACGATGCTCTATGTCCTGTGGAAGAACATTGGCCGTAAAGTTGAGCACCACCAGCAAAACAAAACTGCATTCAAATTCCATGGCATAACTATTGGAATGATTTCTGGACTAATCGTGTTAACTAGCACAATAGCCATAGTTGTTGTGTATTTAATTCAGATTGGAGGTTCAAAAATCAAAAGTGAGTTAGCACTCACTATGTTTTACTTGCACGCTATCTGTGTGTTGGCTCTCATGTGCACAGCTGGAATCATTGCCCTTCTCATCTATAGACTGGAAGATAGATCACTGGATAATTCCAAGAATCCAGCTCGAAAACTGGATGCAGAACTGCTGGTGGGTACAGCTGCAGGGTCCTGGTTGCTCTCCTGGGGCTCGATCCTTGCCATTATCTGTGCCCAAAGTCATCCCAAATACACATGGTACAACCTGCCCTACTCTGTTCTGGTCATTATTGAGAAATATATTCAGAACCTCTTTATCATTGAATCCATCCACCGTGAGCAGGAAAAGGTGAATGACAACATCAAAACACTTCGAATAGTGACCATATCTCGGGGGAGCACTTTGTCTCTCACCCCCTTGTACAAAGAGGTTTACAATGGCAGAGCTGCTCGTGACAACGGCGACGTACCCTGTCTGTTTAAGGGCAGCATCTGTGGGAGAGAAAACGATGGTGCTGGTGTTGCCAGAGAAGAAACGAGTCGGGACAATAGTTTGGTCATGCACTCAGCCTCAGATTTCTCACTTTACAGTAGAAACTCAGTTACTAACAACAAGAGGAGAATTTTGAAGAACATTGCCGCATTTTTATTCCTCTGCAACCTTTCGGTAAGACATTTTGAATGTAGCTCACAAGTTAATACCCAAAAGCTTCCCATCCTTTCAAGTCTGATAAGTATATTAAAATTGCATGGTTCTATAGTTTGTAGGCAGTAAATTTTACTTCCGGAAGAAGTAAATATGCTTTCGGGGAACAAAATTTAAATGTGGAATATGGCAGGCTCCTTTCAGTAGCGGTCCAAAAACTGTAGCAGCAGCAGAAGCTGAAACCCTCTTCCACCAGCGTGCCCCAGTAGCAACAGGGAGGGATTTCTTAGGGATTCCTGAAACCAGTTTGCAGTACGGTGGGGTCACAGTAATTAAGGGCTATTGACTTGCACGGCTGGTGATTAATATTGGCCTGGCGTTCTTTCCCTGCAGCTGTGGATACCACCGGCGTTCGGGTGCCGCCCGGAATATGACAATGGACTGGAAGAAATAGTTTTTGGCTTTGAACCCTGGATAATTGTTGTGAACCTTGCGATGCCTTTTTCTATTTTCTATCGGATGCATTCAGCTGCCTCGCTCTTTGAGGTCAATTGTAAAACATAGATCATATACGGTCCCTCAGTGAACAATTGATTGAATAATTAATTACATAAATAGCAGCTGAGGGAGTGGATGAATGAATGAGTGAATGCAGCAGCTGCTCAATAAATAGAAGATTCAATAATTTTTTTTAAAGAAGGGACCATAGCTAATAGCATGTAATTTTTTTTTCTTTCCACATGTTTTGTTATATATGTGGTGTTATTGTATAAATACACTTTTCAGAATCATATTAGTGTTAATATGATTAACACTACATAGTAAAGTCAATTCAATCTCATTAATCTTTGTTTTAGTCAACTGGGATTTGTTCTCTATACAATTTGTATGGCTTTGTTTTCATTCATTGTGACTTGTGAAAGGGGTTTACAAAAAATTCTGTATGACTTAGAACACAAAATCCCAGGAAGAGCTTCTCCTGAATCACAGAGATATTAAGAAAACTCCAAGTCTTAATTCTTAGCTTTGGGGTTTTTTTTTAGTAAAATTAAAATAATACAAAAATATTCATAATTAATATTAATATGCTAAAATATTTGCTAGATAATTGGGGTGTGGGAACTAGTTTAAAGTTCTTTATTACAGATGAAAATCAATATATAATTATTATTTTGTGGATAGATATAGATAGCAAGAAGTCCAGGTGAGTAACACGTATGATTAGATATGATGCTGTATATAATTTTTTTCTGATAAAATATATTTCTATTAATTTTTTTGTATTTACTCTATGACATAAGCAAGAAATAAACTTAATCCCTTTACTTAATTCTTTATTCAAATATTCTTGAAATGTTTTAAGAGAAAAAACTAGTCTTATAGCTCATATTTAGGTATATGTGTTCCAGTGCCAGAACGGTATGTATTCCGTGCACAATTTTATAATGAGCTGCTAATTTCATTGTAGATCAGTGTCCTGGTTGGAAAATAATCATACAGAGGTGCTGTAAAGCAAAGCTGAAGCCTCTAGAAATCTGGAGGGCCTTTGGCTGAGAGTTTTATAAGTGTGGTTTAGAAAGTGTTAGAATATAATCTCAAAACCTTGTGATATTTAGTTGCTTGAATTTTCACAGAAAGCAGTGAAAAGTTGGGTGCCTGAATAGTCTTAGAATCTGCACCTGCAAGATCGAAAGACTGGAGCAGTAAGCAGGATACTGGAGCTGCAGATTTATTAATTACTGGATAACCCTTGCTAATTTGTTGATGATCTAGTCGTTAGTCTGGTGGTCAAGGGCTGAAAAATTTCTGCTCCTGGTTCCTGAAAGGTGAGTTGTGCACTTACCACCGCCATCATCCCGAGAGCAGGAATATTTCTGTGTGGGAGAGGTTTGCTTCTGAGACAGGAGATTTCAGCAGTTGTGTCTGCCCTCGTGCAGCAGGAAAAAAATGTTGGCTTTGTACCACTAGATGGCAAACACAGACCATTCGATAAATTACCTGATTGCTTTAGGTTGCTTCAGGAACTGCTTCACGTCACAATTACTCTTCAGTTCTATTTTGTGGTACACATAGCCATAACCTGCTTAGGAATTTTTATTCCCTTCTTTACCTGTTGTAGAGCCCAGATCAGGTAAAGAAGTATCCATCTGAAGTCTCAGGTGAAGTCTGAATTAGATGAAGCATCAGGAGGCTGAGCATGAGGACTCCCTTTGATTTCAAGTGGTTTTTAGAAGAGACACTATTGTACATGGCTGTAACTTCTGCCTGTCCCTAAGGCTGCTTGTTATGCTCTTTTACAGCATCTTTAGTGGCTCTTATATTCATTCTAGACAGTAACATTTTTTATCTTTCTGCTTGAACTCAGTAGCTTGATCTCACTTAGTTCCATGTAAATACCAGCTCTGACCACTCAGTTGTTTCTCTACAATTTGAGTAAATAGGGCCATCCAGATAATGAAATAAAGCTTTAATCTTCCTTCCAAAGCAATTTTTAATCTTTCATCCTGGACAAACTCTACAGCTAATTCCAGTATCATAAAAATATTCATTTCACTAGGTAGAGGCAAAAATTCCATTTCAACTTTTAAGTGCTTATAAAGATGGCTGGAGGAAGCCTGTTTCTTCTTCCTCTGCTCCTGTGGGATGGGTCCCATGTCATTCTTTAGCTAGAACTGGTGTTCTTTTGCTGATTTCCAGCAGTTGTGTTCAGCCACAGCAGAGCTAGCTCTAAATCCCTAAGGCCAAGGAGCCATATGCTCTGTTACAAACACGTAGCACACATTTGGAAATTTCAAAAATAAATAATGTCCTTATTTATTCATATTTAATTTGCAATTACTTAGCTCTTTCTGCTTCTACACATTATGATTGAAATAATTTCATTTGCCCACAATATTAAATTGCTTTTGAGTGCTGAAATTGAAGTTTATTCAGAAAAGTGAATTAAGGTAGCACTCCGGCAGTGAGCAAATGCTTTAAACATGCTAATGGGCAAATTCTATTCCAGGCTGCAGTGATGAAATCCTGCTGACTGAAATGGTTCAGTTTCAGGACCAGATTTTGACCTGACATGCTTAAGAGGTTTTCACAACAGGACTTCTTTCAAAAAATATTGTTTCATCCAAATACAGACTATTTTAAGGAAGCAGCTCTTAGTTTAACTACTCTTGAAGCAATAGTGAATCATGAAGTTCTGAGTATTTGAGAATATAAATTTTAAAGAAATACAGATTTTTGAACCAGGAAAAATAGAAGCATGCATTTTTAAGAAACAGATTTTTGGACAAGGAAAAACACTTAGATTAACCCAGTTAATATAGCGTGACCTCTAGGTCTCTGCTCAATGCTAAACCTGGGCTTTCTCAAACAACTGTTTTCTAATTTTTTTTCTCAAGTATATATCGGCAATACTGATTTATCACAGGATTGAAAAGATAATAAATAGCACAAAATTACTCTATTTCTGCCTACCTATCTGCTCGAGCATGTGAAAGAAGGCACGAGAGCCTGCTTACCCAGGAGAGAGGTCTAACAGCTGCTCATTGATATTCTCCTGAGGTGCTCCAATTTAATATTACTTTAAAAGAGACCTTTTAAAAAGGGAATTTCTTTAGTGAAATGCGCTTGATATGCACAGGATTCTGATTTTTTGCTGCATAATCTTAACCGGAAAGTTATTTTCTGATGTTCACCCTTCTGTTAGGCTCTTCCACTCCTTCCCTTTCTTTGTTGAATTATTTTATCTATTCAATAATGTATGCTCTGGTTACATTTAAACTCATATGTATGTAGCAGAATTAAAGGCTGCTAAGGTGCAAAAAGAGCACTACAATCCTCAATTTATCTGAAGAGTCAAACTTGCATGACCACAGATTTTCCAAGTGTTTTTTTGTGTCAGTGACATTGAGATAGAAGGAAATGGAAGACTCGTGGTTGAGGCCTTCTAAAGGAAGTTAATTCCTTTTACTAGTATTTCTCAGTACTTTGAATTTTCTCTTTTAATCATGCAAAAACTAATGTCCATTTTGATAATTTTGGAAATATTTGTGTGCTGTATTGTCCACTTGTGTTCCATAGACTTTGAGTAGACTATATAACTGCAGAGAAATAGATAGCTCCAGAGAACAGCAGAGAGGGAAATTACCCAAGAAATGTAAGTGCATGTTTCTTGTCACTAGCTTAAATAATTCATTAATCTTCACCAAAAATCCATGAAATAAAAAAGATTCCTAAACGTCAAGATTTTATAATCTAATAATTTTTATTTTCCTCACCTCACCCTGATTAGACATGATGTGTATATAGATGGCTCATTGGATCACTTATTCCCCGGGAACCCTTGTCCCCAAGCATTTGGCCTCATTCTATGCATGCATGAATAAAATGAGATCTGGATTTAAACAGAATTGAAGCAGCTGCAATTGTTAAGGAGAACTTTAAACAACAGGTTTGGCTCTATTAGCTTCTAAAGGATCAATTTCATCTTGAAGTTGATGATACGTTAATGTAGTAGTCAATGGTTAGAGTATTTTTTATTATTATTTAGGTTTGTTTGTTTGTTTGTTTTTTAATTAGGAGGTGTGTTATGTCCCATAATGTTAATTTGGCTGTTATTTAAAGCAAAACTTAGAGTTCTATATGGCATGCCTCCTGCCTTCCTCTACTACTGTTCTTCACCTAAAAGAGAATTGAATTTCATCTTTAAAATCTGACCTTTGGTAAAACCTTTCCCAACACATTTTTCGTTTTCTTGCCAGAAGCAAATGGACCACGATTTATGCCCAAGTACAAATAAAGATGGATGCAGTAGGTGGAAAGTTTAGACAGAACAGGGGTTGCAGGAAAACCAGCTGCTATCTCTCTACTTCATTTGTAACAAGCAGTGAGTGTTTTATGCTTAGTTTCCAATAAATCTTTGCCTGAATGTCACTGCAATACACCTGGAATTAAAAGCCATATTGTGAAAACCACACATAGAATCATTAATTCTGGTGAACTACATCAGCATTTTAATTCGAGTGAGGAACAGCTCCACATATGCTGATTTTGGCTGGGATAGAGTGAATTTCCTTCAGAGCAGTTAGTGTGGGGCTGTGTTTGGGATTTCTGCTGGAAACAGTGCTGGCAGCTCAGGGATGTTTTAGCTACTGCTGAGCAGCACTTCCACAGAGCCAAGGCCTCTCCTGCCCATCATCCCACCCCACCAGTGAGGAGCTGGGGTGCACAAGGAGCTGGGAGGGGGCACAGCCAGGACAGCTGACCCCAGGTGACCCAGGGACATCCCACACCATATGGCTTCGTGATGAGCATAAATCTGAGGGAAGAAGGAGGAAGCAGTGGGGGAGTGGACACACATTTTGGGTGGTGGCATTTGTCTTCCCAAGTCTCTGTTATGTGATGGATCTCTACTTTCCTGGGAATGGCTGAACACCTGCCTGCCCAAGGGAAGTGGTGAATTAATTCCTGGTTTCACTTTGCCTGTTCACACACCTTTTTGCATTACCTGTTAAATTGTCTTTTTCTCAACCCACAAATTTTCTTTCCTTTGCTGTTCTGATTCTCTCCTCCATCCCGCTCTGGGAGAGGGAGTAAGTGGCTGGCCAGGATTTTAAAGGATACCATAACTTCTTTATTCTATTGTGTTATCAAATATTTACCAGGCTTAACTGAAGATTAGAATGCTTTTAAGAATGCACAGATATGATTAATATACCTAAGTCTATGCTTTGTGTCTTGTTCCAACTTGAGTCCATAATTTTCTAAATTTAGTAATTTCACTTCTAGCAGGCAATGACTTTTGCAGGAAGGCAGGAACTGCAACAGCTGTTGCAGTAAGCAACAGCTTTGTAACAACATCTTAATGGTAGCTGGCTACATGAACCCCTTTCCTTGTCCCTCCTGCTGCTCCTCTCCCAGGTATGAGAAGCATGCCGGCAGTGCTCTCCAGGTAGGGTTTGCCACCACTGCCTGCTTGAATCTAATAATTTAATTATCAAGAAATAATTTTAAAAGATGCATCAATAGCCAAATAGACTTTTGAAAGTGTCCTCGAGTCCTTTCCAAGCATCATAATGTCTTTCTTCTCTCTAAACCTTTAGTTTTATTTTCTTTGTTCTCCATTTTGGAAAACCTTTCCAATCCAGTAAGAGTCAAGAACCCAAACTTCACTATATCAAGAACAGCTGGCTGTGCCTGCACTTGTGATTTTGTTCAACTGCAGCAATACATTGACCTTGCTCAATTTGAGGTATTTGCCTTGATTTATTTCAGCATATGCTTTTCAACCTGTACGTTCCCTCCTTTGATTTGCAGTGCATCAGCCAGGAGAATGGGGAGGTCCTAAAGGCATTACAGGGATGTTTGATACTCTCTGCACTTGAAACTCCTTTCATCCTCATTATGTGTGTTGAAGAAGAAACCAGGAGGATTCTAAATAAGCATGTTTTTTTAATCACTGCTTAAGGGGGAGAGGGGGGGAGGCAGAAATAAGTAAAATTTGCAGTTTATTGCTGTTTATCTCAAAGTAACAAAGTTGCTTATCCTTACCACTAATGTTTAAAAATTTGAAGCTGGAATTCTTCCCCCAAATAAATCCTGAACTACTAAATCTAATGCTGGTCTTACACAACTCTTAAAAGTACAGATTAAAAACCCCATCAGCTCTAATTGTTGACACACTTGTAAAATTACCTTGCTCTGCAGCCTTCTGTGTAGGATTTGCAACAGGCTCTTCTGTAAGGATACAGCTGTCCCACAGTGCCAGTGAAACAGAGGAGCTTTGGGTGTCCTGCTTCCCAGCCCCGTTCCCTTCCATGCAGCAGCTGCCTTCTGGGAGGAGTGAAGCCCAAGGATGAGTCACTGTGTGACCCTGTGAGACATCATCTGTGCTCCCTGAGAGGCAGACACCCAGCTGCTGACTTCTGTTTTCTGAGCCCCATCTTTTCTGTCAGACTTAACAGCCTTCACAATAGTGTCTGATTTCATTACTGAAATTACTGTTTGATTCCATAAAGGATTTGGTTTTCCTATTCATTTTGTGAAAGATAATCTCATACTATATTGATGGACAGGGTAAAATCCTAAGATAAATGATGATGTTGATAAGAGTTCCAATAAAAATTATTTAACTAAAAAAGCCTGTAGTTTACACATTCAATATAAAATTCATAAATCCTCCTAATGTATGGTAGGTTAGAGAAACAGAGAAATCAGAACATTGAAAAGAAATTTGTTTTCAAATTACTCCACAGGGCAAATTGTTACACTATTGGAGCCAGATACAAAATTACAGCAGCTTCTTGGGGAATTAAGCCCTCTTGATTTTTATTTGCAGTTTGATAGTCTAGTTGGCAAAAAGACAAAATAAAAATCTTGAAGTGTTCAGCATTAGAAAATTAAAATCACCTTTTTCATCTTGATTATTTTCTCAGGACAGTTCTTCCCCTGGGATATTACCATGCACACACAGAGAATATGAATAAAATTCCCAAATTGTAAAAAACAATTTTATTTATCTTGTTTCAAATTTGACTGATCTTCAGTAGGTTTTAATCATGTGAACTTTTGCTTTATTTGAAAAAATTATACTATTTTAATACATTATTATAAATATCTAAAAATAAAAGATAATATTTTATAAGACAAAACACCCAAAATGAACTAAGACAGTACAGTAGGAATCATATTTACAAAAATGCTGTTCCCTTTGATCTTGGCCTTGGCTAGCATCCATCTTTTATCTCTTGCCATTGGTTTAAATGAAGTCAAACTTGGTATGAATTAAAAAAAAAAAAAAATCTGTGGAAATGTCTTCTGTTAACATCAGTTATTTCATGATTTCCCTGAGTGATCAATGGCTGATGTAGGAACCATATCACACTCATCAGAGATCCTATTACATACTGCTAATCACGTAAACAAAGTCCTAAATAGGATTTAAGGCCAGCAGGGGTAACTGTAGCCATCCAAAAGTACTTTCCCCACAACATGGACTACAGAGTACTGTTTGGTACCCTTGGAATCAAGGCAGAGCAGAGGGATGAGCTGAGGCACAGCCTCTGAGAAATGCATTCAGCCTTGGCTTTCAGACTGCAAATGATGGCAAACCTATTACAATCCAAAACCAATTGCTTCAGCCATTAGTCATCCTTACTGTTAAAAATGTGTACCTCACCTGTACCCTGATTTCTCATAGATTCAGTTTTTAGCCTCTGAAGTTCTTCTAACTTTACCTAACATATTAAAATTCATCTGTTATAGAAAACCTTTCCCCTTGTCAGATATCACCAGCTGGTTCTAACCCTCCTGTTGCCCTCTGCTCAGCTGAGGAAGTTTCCCAGACATAATCCCTGTAATTAATGTAATGCATTTCTGATCATTTTCCAATTGCTCATATTTATTTTTGTTTGAAACATGAACAGCAGAAGCCAACCCAGTCTGCATGGATTTTTCTGTACTCCATAAACTGGTGATACCAGTTCTCCCCCTCCTTCCTCAGTACTCTCACATGGCTGTGTATACACCTGCACCTGTGCAATAAAGACCATCAGTGTCAGTGAGTAAAACTGAATGCCCTTAAGCATGGGTTCAGCCAGGTTCTTAAATACAGCTCCACTTGAGCATCCTTCTACACTTAAGCCTCTACCACTACCTCTTCTTCTCTGTTTTAGAGCCTAACCGTAATGGGAGGTTTTTGATGGGATGCTTTTACAGCCTAAACCTCAGCGGTACACCTGTGTCTCTGTATTTTAATTTCCTTTCAGCATTAATTACTTTCTATCTCTTTACACCAAGTATCTCTCAGATGAGAGAATGTGTGAATTTATGCATGTTGATGATTTTAAAATAAATATTATTAGGCAGAACAATGGGTATTTGTATTTTGAAGTGGAAATAGAAAATGTGGCAATGAAGGGAATGAGCTAGGAAAACATGTATTTATAAAATCAGGAACTGAAAAGATTTTTTTTTTTGCTTAGAACCACTGCAATAGCAGTTAAATTCCATTACTTCCAGTCTGCCAGCTGTGAGAGAGAACTGCAATTTTAACAGGTGAATAAAAAAAAAAAAGAGGCAAAGCTCTGAAGGAAAGGTATAAAAGACATTATAAAGATGATTTCAGGATGAAAAAAAAAAACCCACTCCAAATCTCCCAGCAAGTGACAGCTGTGGGTTTAATGGACTATTCTTAAAATGAGATTTATATGCAAACTGCCTACAGAAAGTTAAAAAAGGATGCTAATAACCTATAAATGTGAAAGGTTTTTATCTCAGGCTCAAAAAATTTTGATGGCAGTGGATGGAATGTTATAAGACACCATAAATACCCCCATTAAATGATTGTTTCTCTGACCTGATGCCATTATGAATGATCCAGTGAAAGCACAAAGCAGTTGTCCTGTTGCTTCTTCCTACTCCACTTCTTCCCAACTCACTGAGTCTGTCAGCACGGGGGTTTTAGTCTCACATGCCACCCCATCACAAACTAGTATTTCTTTCTACTACCATTGAAAGTATTCCTGATCTCCTAAGGCATTCCTTTGCCTTGAAAGAAAGTTTTGCATGTGCATGCATGAAATGTTGGATCAACATTGGGAACCCTGATGGGTGCACTGATGCACCCATTGACAGCTGCACCTTTGGGTGACAAACCTTCCCCCTGCTCAAACCTAGATCTTTATCCACAGGGAGCTTTGGTGAACAACATCAGTTCACACCAGCTGGAAACCAAGAATGATTGCTAAAGATTAAATAGGCAGGAAAGGATATTATATCCTCTAAATTCTGAGTTACAGCATTCAGATAGCCAAATACAACTCTTGGCCAATAAATGGGATACTATGGAAGGTCCTTCCCTTTGGGTCCACCTATTGCAGACAGAAAAGAACAAAGCACAGCAAAACTTCATTCTTTAGCTGTCTGACAAGTGAGCTCTTATAATTTTTGTTTCAATGGGTTAAGGCATCTTTCCCATCTGCTTGCACTTCCTCTGTGCCTGACTCCAGCACACCTGGAAGAGCTGGCAGGAGATAACACACACCTGCACCTCTGATTTGTACCAAGCTACCAGTGTGGACAAGGGGCCGCTGAGTTGTGAGCAGGCTGTGTTTTGTTGGGCTACTTTTGTTATTAAAACAGATACTCACACGTGTGTTTATTTAAATAGCTCGTGGGTACTGGCAGCACACGTGTAAACACACACATACATACAGATACCACATTACAAGCAAATGCATACACCTCTACACTGCTGAAGCAATGAATATGAGCTAAACAAGCAAATTGGATCATCACTTTTTGGCATAAAATATCCCCATAACTAGTAGCTTCAACAGGCATGTGCACAAATACTTGTGCAATCTGCCTCTTCGTTTAGAGAAATTGTAGGAGGCATTGCTTAGGAAAGCAGAGTTTGTGCAAGCAACACATTGCCTCAGCACCAGAGCTTTAGTCACACTGTTTAGAATTCAGTGGTGACAAAAGCTAAATTCTTCCTCCAATATTAAATATAACTCTGCTTAAATGTGGAAAAGTAGTGCCAATTTCTTAAGCGAGAGCTAAAGTGAAGCTTCAGTTTTCTTGTGACAACTTTATAAAATTACCTAAAAGGTTTCAGAATTAGATTATTTTTTTCTTTTCGCTCTGTATTTAGTAACTCTAGCACTTAATCTTCCTTCATGTCACTGCAGATCCAGCAAGGTACAGTGATTCTTGTCCTTCCCAATCTGCCTGGAGAAACAGCTGGAAGGCCCCTGGAGAGTGTCAGTTCTTCAGCCCTTTCAGTGCCAAAACAGGCTGCTGAGTCAAGAATGGGTCTGATCTCTGGTAACGGTTTTAAAAATAAATTAAGTTTTAGAGAAACTAAATAAATTGTATTTTGAGTAAAAATAACTAAGACGTTCTCTGAAGAAACTCAAACACGACAATAGCACACGGTGAGTCCAAGAGCATTTAACACCTGTAATGCTCATGGTCATAGTCTGTTTCTAGTGCTGGACCGAGAGGAATGATTCATCCTATACAGCTGGAAAGAGGGAGAATCGGATTTTCGCTTGCCAGGCTTTCTGCCGGCAATACATCTCAGCCATCTAGTAGAAGCCACTGGAACAAGTACGAAGGCACACTCTATTTCCCATCCCTGTGGAAGACACCCACCCCGTCCCGCTCCCCACACCGCACCTTTCAGCCTCGTTCGCTCCCAGCGAGAGGCCGGCCGAGCTGTGTCCGTACTCGTCCTGGACAGCCCCTCTTGCCCCGGGGATGCTGGGGGTCATTTCCCCGCTCCCCGCGGTGGGACCGCGCTCTTCTCTTGTGCTGCCTAAAGCCGCCGCACAGAGCCGGTGACGGCACCGAGGAATTACGAGGGTGACTCGGTTTCGGGGGGAAGGAAGGAGCGGGGAGGGCAGCTGCCCCCGCTGCGCCTTTCCGTCCCATCCCGTCCCGTCCCCCGCCAGCCGCGGTGCCCACCGGCCCGGACGGGGCGTCCCTGCGGCGGAGCATGCTCACAGGGCGGCGGGGGCGGGCGGGCCGGCCCGGGCAGCGGGGAACGGGCGGGCAGCACAGGCGGGAGCGCAGCTCCGCCGCGCTGGGAGCCCGGGCAGGCACGGGGCGAGCGGAGCCGCCAGCCCGGGCGGGAGCCACCGGGAGCCGCGGGGGCGTAGAGCGAACCCAGAAGGAGCGGGCGCGAGGCGCGTGCCGCGGGCAGGGTACGCGCTGAGCCGCGGAGCCTGAGGAAGAGAGGAGCGCGCTGAGCTGCGGAGCGGGGAGCCGCAAGCGAAAGAACGCGAGGCGGGTACCCAAACCCAGATCCACGGGACACAGACCCGAGACCCGAGCAGGGGACGCGCCGAACTGCGGAGCGGGAACCCCTGGAAGGAGCCGCGGGGCGGAGACATCCGCACTGAGCCGCGGGGCGGGGATCCCGAGCAGAGGTGCTTGCACTGAGCCGCGGGGCGGGGACCCCAGGCGGGGCCCCCGGAGCGCGGGAGCGGGACCCCGGCAGGGCTGGCGCGACGGTAGTGGCGAAGCGCGGAGCCTGGAGCCCGGTGCGCGCTGAGCGGCCGAGCGGGGCCATCCGAAGGGGGTG
>VWZV01005695.1:393864-511919 GCA_013397155.1 Irena cyanogastra | reverse complement strand
GCCCCCGGCGACGGGGCCCCCCAGCGAGGCGCGGGGGCCGGCGGGCGCCCCTGGCGCAGCGCAGGTGGCGGCGGGCAGCCTGCTGGCGCTGCTCATCCTCTGGACTCTCTTCGGGAACGTGCTCGTGTGCGCGGCCATCGTCCGCTACCGGCACCTGCGGAGCAAGGTTACCAACATCTTCATCGTGTCGCTGGCTGTCTCGGACCTACTGGTGGCCCTGCTGGTCATGCCCTGGAAGGCGGTGGCAGAGGTAGCTGGGTACTGGCCCTTTGGGGCTTTCTGCAACGTCTGGGTGGCCTTTGACATCATGTGCTCCACGGCCTCCATCCTCAACCTGTGCGTGATCAGTGTGGACAGGTACTGGGCTATCTCCAGCCCTTTCCGCTACGAGAGAAAGATGACCCAGCGGCTGGCTCTGGTGATGATCGGCGTGGCGTGGGCACTGTCTGTGCTCATCTCCTTCATCCCCGTCCAGCTCAACTGGCACAAAGGTGGGGATGTTGTTGCTGCTGCTGCTGATATTGGAGATGGATTTGGCACTGCCTGGGCAGCAGCAGGTGCTGTCACCACCTGGGCAGAAGATATGAGTACCACATGGGTGGCATTAGCAGCAGTGAGACCCTCTGATGGGACCTCTGGCAACAATGACACCCTCACTGGACCATCAGAGAGCTGTGACTCCAGCCTCAACAGGACTTACGCTATTTCCTCCTCCTTGATCAGTTTTTATATCCCAGTAGCTATCATGATAGTTACCTACACTCGGATCTACCGCATTGCCCAGGTGCAGATTCGTCGTATCTCTTCCTTGGAGAGGGCAGCCGAGCATGCACAGAGCTGCCGGAGCAGCCACATTGACTGCCACCATCACACAAGCCTCAAGTCCTCCATCAGGAAAGAAACCAAGGTGTTGAAGACGCTCTCTGTCATCATGGGTGTCTTTGTCTGTTGCTGGTTGCCATTCTTCATCCTGAACTGCATGGTTCCCTTCTGCGAGAGCCCACCCAGTGACCCCCACGCTGGCCTGCCCTGCGTCAGTGAGACCACCTTTAATATCTTTGTCTGGTTTGGCTGGGCTAACTCTTCTCTTAACCCCATCATCTATGCCTTCAATGCTGACTTTAGAAAGGTTTTCTCCAACCTCCTGGGATGTGGTCAGTTTTGCTCTGGTACTGCAGTGGAGACTGTTAATATAAGCAATGAGCTTATCTCTTACAACCAGGACACCCTTTACCATAAGGAGATAGTGACTGCTTATGTTAACATGATCCCAAATGTGGTTGACTGTGAGGAAAATCGCGAGGACCCTTTTGATAGGATGTCCCAGATCTCCCCTGACCATGAGGTTGCCACTGACTCTGCCTGTGAGCTGGACTGTGAGGGGGAGATTTCGCTAGGCAAGATAACACCTTTCACTCCAAATGGTTTACATTAAATTGCATCCTGGTCTGGTCAGTTCTTCTTGGATTATAAAAGAAAATATTAGCACTGAATGGAGGAACCTGCTTGATGATGTGCTGTAGTTTGGTTAGTCAGTTTATGCTAAATTCACGTCTGTGGGTAGTACTTTGCAGGATGTAGACACTGTCATACAGAGGGCTGGCAGAAAACTTAAATCAGCACTTCCCCAGGCTGAGGGCAGACCAGGCAGTCGTGTTGATTAGCTGTGGTGAGGTATTGTGGTATAATTGCAGTCAGTTCATGTCATGATGTGTTTGCAAATGAAAGGTGCCGTTGTCGCTGCTAAGTATTATGACTTCTAAAATCAGGGACAGATGTGGCTGGCATAGACATTAAATAAAAAAAAAATTCAGGCTGTTTGTTTGTTCAGATCTTATGTTTCTTTTTCTCCATTTTTTTGTTTGTTTAGTTTTGAATTTTTTTTAAGATAAAGATAGTGAGGTGGTGATTTGGATGATTATTTAAATGCGTGTTTCTGCCAAAACAGTTTGTGTGAAATCCTTGTTCTCCTAGGCGGCGTTGTTGCCTATGATATCCTCTGTTCTTGGATGAATAAATAAAACTTATATTGATCAAGGGTTTATTATCTTTCATTTGTCACCCTGAAAGGTTTACAACAAATATTCCAACTATTGTATTTCTATACAAATAGTTAGAATGACTAACAGCTTAACCCTATTATTTTAAAAGCAAATAGTCTGCATAGAAAATAGTTCTTGGGTAAAAGTGAAGCTCATAGGAATTTTTGACATAGATGAACTTGTTTATATGGCTCTCACAGCTAGATTTATACCCATTTTTCATTAATATTATGATGCTATCCCTTTCTGCAGCCAAGAATATAAACTATACATGTGGATAAGCTATTAAAACTTTCCATGTAATTCTGTACTTCAACTTGCTTTTTAAAAATGTTAAATTATGTAAAGAGTTTGGTGATAGAATTAGGAGCTGGGTGTGTCTAAAAAAAATTATGTTTGAAAATGATATTAATAATCATCATTTCCCAGTGTAGACTCTAGAGAACTCATTCACACTGAGAGAAGAAAAGAATTCTGTTAATGTATTTTTTTTAGTTACTTATTTAACTGGAATTTAAAGGTGCTGTATACTAAACATTTTAAAGCAATCTTTAAAACTGAAAAGAGTGTTTTTGACTCTGTCTCTGTTGAATCATCTACATCAAATGGAATATTAGAAACGTTTGTAGGTTTTCAGCTCAGAAATCAAAAGTGATGCTATTTCCAAAACAAGTGATCAAAGGTAGTGAAAGCAATACCAATATTTATTTCAAGTTTTGGCTCACAGAGTGAACAACAAACACTTGAATTAATTTACCCTTTAGAAATACCTGTGCCATAAGCTGAGCAGATTTAGATTGAATGGTACATGTAGGTCCTGCAGCCCTCCCTTCTAATGGCCCTGACCTGGAGCTCCCCATCCTGCCTAACTGGGAGCTGAAGCCCCCTGTAAGATGTATGGAGGAAAAGTGGGATCTGCATGGTATGGGGAAATAATTTAACTAAATGCTGGAACTTGGGAATGCTATGGGCTTAGTATTGAACCTGGTTGGAAGGTAAACCCTTAATACTGGTTTGGGGGTTACCTTCTACCCTCTGGGGAATGAGGTGGGAGAAGTGCAGGAGGCATGTGATTGAAATCCCTTTGTGGTGGCCTCTGCTGCAATCTGGTCTGCAAGCAATGTTTTATGTATTTAGTCTTTGATATTAATTAGTTATGTCATCTTGGATTACCTTTTCAATTGCTTGTCACTGAAGATTGACATCTACCTGAGCATTTTCTTTGCTGTTGATATGAAATCTCAGTGTAATATCCCTTTACAGCTGTCCTTAGGGAAGGGTATTGTGGCTCTGGCTTAGGGAAGCTTGAAAAACAAATGCCCATAGCCAGGTTCAACCTACTAATGGCTTGACATCGAGGTGAATATGTTACTGTTCCTATGCTAAAGCAATCATATGTTGTTAGAGTTAACCATAGTTCTAGCCCTGCTCTTTAGATAAACTTGACCAGAATAAAATAATTTTCCCAAATAAAAATAAAGGAAACTGCTTCTGGTGGTGCAGAAATGAATTATCCCAACCTGAGTTTAGATTTTTTTTGCATTTTCTAGTTACTTCTCAAATGTTGAGAAGTAACTAGAAAATACAAAATAGTACAGCATTTTAAGCTGGATTTGTGCAAAAAAACAGTGATATCAGATGCAAGAGGTGCAGGCACCTGGTGCTGATTCCAGCTCCCAGGGCAATGCCTGTATTTTTTCCAGTTTTTCAGCATTAAATCAGAAGCAGCCTGGGGAAATGGGGATGGGAAATCTTGATCTGTCCCTGAGCACCTGCATGCCAGCAGGCTGTGCAGCCTGGTGCTGCGTGGTTCCCCTGCTCCAGCAGCAGTACAGAGCAGCAGAGCAGAGGGTGTCCCCCACCTGCCCACGTGTCCTTTCTGCTTCACAGTGAGCCCTGTGCAGGGGTGTGACAGCTGCCTTGAGTCCAGCTGACTGCAGCTGTGGCACAGGGGCAGGTGTGTACGAGATGTTAGTGCATCACCTCGACCCGTGCTCTCCTCCTTGAGCCTGGTAAACCCCTGCCTGTGTTTCTGGAATAAGTGGGTGGGCTGCTCTGGGATGCAAGAAGGCATCTCCATCCTTGGGTTTGTGTACCAGCTTTGTGCAGAATATTAGAAACAATCCTCATCTTAGACCTGAAGGAAAGCATTTTTTCTCCAGCCTCTAGATTTTGTGAGCATGATTAGGGCAGTTCAGAAAACTGGCCAAATTGCCACTTACCATTAGTAATTTTCAGTTCATTACTTCATTTGGTAAATGATTTCTGATGGTGGTTCTATGATGTAATCTCTTGTCTTGAAATATGTGTCTGTCAGGGGGCTTCATCTTTTGAAGCCTGGGTGCATCAGAAAGGGAGCATTGCTTCAAAAGACAGAAGATAGTTTTTTTGCTGGAAGCAGAGCTTGATCTTATGGATCTTAAAATTTTTTTTTTTCTTAACTCATAGGGACAATTTGTTGCATTTTAGTATGTCTTAATTACTTACCACTGGCAAAGCTAGAGTACTCAGAATTAGTGGGATAAACTTTTAAAAGAAATGTGTATCTTGCCTTGAACTATAAAAAGGGGCAGTCCGTTTTAATGAAAACGTCCACAAAAGGATTGTTCTAACTTGTTTCACTCAGATGAAACTGCTGCCCTACTTTTTAATGGTTTCCCTCTTAAGGACTAATGCATCTGCCTATACATAGAATGGAGTTCACTGGAAGTGCAAGTGGGTTTTTACAATCCTCATATCCTTGTGGTTTCTCTCTGGAACTCATCTATGCCAATGGTTCTGTGCCTCTCATCTGCTTTTTAAATTTATTTTTTTTTTGTACCTAAATGATTTTAATTCATGATACAGTTTGACTTTAACTTGATCTAGTTCTGAGTGGTGGCTGATCTTCATTTTCAGTTTCTGTTTTGTATTATTTTTAGAAATCTTACCTCGCAATTTCTTTCACTTTTAAATTACCTCTTAGCCAGCTGGATTTGTTAGTCCTGGATAGCACCACGCCTAAGGAGAGTCAGTGTATTTGTAGTCTTTGTGTGTATCTTTGTGTGTAATTACAGATGAGTCGTTTTAAGTCTTCTATGGAAGAACAGAACATGGGAAGATATCTTAATTTTTAAGAAGCTGGGACATGGAGAACATGAAAGTACTGTGTTTTATGTAAAATGCTGCAAACACCATATAAACTCTTTAACTCTTCAAATCCTCAAAGGGCTTTTAACAGCTCCAGCTTTAACAATGGATGTTAAAATGTTTTTTTTTTCCCACAAGCTAAAGAAATGTAGATGTCTTTCTGAGAGGTGAATACAAATAAAACACTTTCCAAAGGGAGAAAAAATACCGCAGTAATTTTTGGTAAGTCTGGTGCTCTCATGGCTTTGCTTTCATTGTGTGTTTTACTTTTGCCAGCCAAAAGTAAAAAACACCTGATGTGTGTCTGCAGGGAGGCTCCCTACCGAGAATTCCTGCATTTTTGTAACGTGTAACAAAAAAGACTTTAAAATTAGGAAGCCTTCTTGTAGCAATGACACTAAGCACAATCTTACACCATTTAGGAGTCAATCATGTATAAACTCAGCATTCAAGACTGACAGGACTGGAGGCAGTGTTCAGAACATGCATCAGACTGGAGGTTTGAGAGGTCACAAGTTCCTCAGCTGTTTCTGTGTACCAAAGTCACCACTCTTAATAAGGGGGCCATTTTTGCCACTGTCACACGGAAGGCAGGGTACACACCTGTATCTGTGTTAATATTTATGCAGAGATTTTTCTTTCCTCTGAAGCCATCTTCACTACTGTTTAATCGAATTCATAAGATCTTTAAAAATATGCAGTCCCTGTTTAATTCAGCAGAAGACCTCAGGGATGGATGTGTGCTTAGGCCATGGAGCAATGAAATTATTTCTCTTTGCTTCTTATGAATATTGCCACTGGTATTCTCTGATAGTGGATGAGGCCATGTTAAAGTTGGCACACTGAACAGAACTTTTCACCTGCTGCAATGCAGAACTGTTTTTTTTACTCGAATGTATTTGTTTGTTTTCAAACTTGGGAAGATTTTTCAAACTTCTCAGAAGCTTCATGAAGTCCACAGAGAATCTCCACTTTGATCATAGATCAACAACAGCTATTGCATTTTGAGCCTTGTTAACTATATAGTACACTATATATTTATGGACAGAATTTTACCCTCCAAGTTTAAATCACTTTTAAAGATAAGGATATACTTATTGTTTAAAAAGAATCATGTGCACAAAACAAACTATAAATGAGGATATTTCTGTTAATGGGGCATCAAAGGTATGTCTCTTCAGCCTTTTGTTTATTGTTGCAGTGGTGTTGTTGCAGTTGATGGTAGTGAACAGTAATAGCATTAGGTGTGTAGAAATAGAAATAATAGAATCTGAAGCAGATGATAGATTGTTTTTTTCAGAGAACCTGCTGTCTCTCCCAGGATAGTTTAGTTTAATGGAAAATTTACAAGATGATTTTATATTGTTATATGTTGAAATCCATTCTTAGTTGTAAATGGAGATAACAGTCAATAATATTTATAGTAGGCAGTTATTTAAGAAGGATAAATACTTTTATGGACTTAAAAATTGTATCATAGCCATCACAGTCACATTTATGAGATTTATAAAATACTATGCAGTAATCGTAAAAAATTAAAAATTCTAGTCTATGAAAAAAAAATTTCTTCCCATGAATTATTCCCTGCAGTTAACAGCAAATTCTTGTTTGCATTGAGAACTGTGCCCCCATTGCTACCAGAAGCTGGAAAGCTCTGAACCTTCTACTATTAATCTACTGATTCGTGGTGGGAGGGAGGTCTGAAACCAAGGAAAGGAATGGCAAAAGCACGTGCAGATGGGTTCAGTTTGCATGAAACCAGTCTGGTGTCAGCCAGCCAGTGTGGGGACTGCAGGGCAGGGAGCATTCCTGACACACAGGAACCTCACCCTCCACCACAAATCCCTGCACCCCTTGCTCCTAAGATGGGTGCTCAAAGGCTGCGTGTGATGCGTAGGAAATCTGAATTTTTTAAACAGCAGATGTTTTTAGGTTGCCAAACAAAAGAGAAACCACATTTTCTTTTCTGAGGTTATGCTCTGAATGGTTTCGAATGAGATCCGCTTGGCGTGGCCTCTCTGGCACAGCTGGTGCCTGGCTGTGGCTGGAATGGATGTGGCTACGAGAGCTGCTCGGGGCTTTGCTGTCTGAGCTGCACGTAGGTCATGGGTTAGGGACTGTTGTATTCTCTGGGGGAATGGTTTCTTCCTCCCAGGACCCCTGGATCTGTAACCATGTAGTCTGACCCTTCCTTCCTGTCCTGACCCCATTGGCTGTGTCGAGTTACCTTTCCCTGAGCAGAAGACTATACAATAACCCTCTTCTTCCTGACTCTCTCTCTTTCCTGGACACCTTCAAGATTAAACCCTTGGAAACCCCTGGAGAAAGGCCTCTTTTGGATTCTTTTACCCTGTCCCTATAATACCCTTCCAAAGCCCTCAAGGAACTGGGCTAGCCGGTGCCCCAGGGGCAGGCAGGAGGGGTATTCATTATAAGGGACCCAACATTGAGCTGAAGAAATCCAATCCTAAATTCATATAGTTTTTGCAGAGCCCCTGGTAGTCACATAGCAGAGATGAGCCTTGACCACAGCCTGAGCTTGGGTGCCTCTGAGGAATTGGAGAAGTCTGGGTACACCTCACCCAGACTGATGCAGTTTTGAAAATGTCCCATTAAACAAATATTAACCAGGAAATCCAGCGTACTTGCTTTTACCCTTTGACCTCATTTTTCCAATCTGGAAGGTTTTCAGTAAGGTTCAAAATCTAAGTTTCTAGCCTTTGGCCTTGACCTTTTGCTTTCTCTGTTGACTTGATATAATTAGTCTCCTTTGGTGAGCAGAGCTCCTGGCATGGAGCTTGCAGCTCAGGTACCTTATTGTCACCAGATCTGGAACTACCTCAAGCTACACTTAAATTACATTATTTCTCTTCCCAAAGGGGATCTTATAGGTCTTGTTGTTGTTAGTTGTATTTTTTCCCAAGTAATATTTCCTTTCTCAGCAGAAGATTATTCACCAAAACCATAATTTAGAGGACAAGAGTAAATGGATTTTTTTAAAAGCTCTTGGGGATTTTGCTTGCAAATACAAAGTGAGAATGGATCAGTATTAGACATAGAGGTAACGGAGTTTTTTCTACAAAAGGTTTAATTTTTTGGTTTTTCTAGAAATAAAGGCTGAATATTTTCATTATGAAGAGTATGTGCATTTGATTTTTATATACTTTCATATATAGGTTCTTTTATATATATTAAAAAAAACAATTCAATCATATTTGCAGAGTAATTAAATATATTTTTCTCTCTATAAATGTAGTCTTCCCAGATTAAACATCCGAGTGCAAATTTCTTTCAACTATTTTATATTCAAAGCAGTTTTATAAAGATTTGCTAATCAATATTTATCTATAAGCATTTTGAGACAGCAAGAAAAGAAGATGATTTAGAAGTACCTCAAAGTCTATCAACAATGGATATTAAACAACGCTTTTGTTCTTCTGGATCATTAAAACAAAGATGCAAACTTCTTCACAGTGTGAAAAGAATTTCTGCTTCATCAGAAGACAAAATGTTTTGTATAATCTCCAAACATTTAACTGAGGTAAGACAGTGTCTGAATGTTAAATGGCTTCTTAGATATAAGCATTTTCTGTATTAAACAATTACTTTGATAATTCAAATAATGCCATTCTCTTAAAAAACAGTATTTGCAGATAGGGTTTCATAGGTCAAATGTGATATAAAAGTGCAAATTCCAGGACCAGCTCAGCAGCACCAGGAAAAGTGGCAGGATTGAAATTCCTGGTAATAGCAGAGCTCTTGTCTGAACATGGGAAAGAAAATAATTGGCTGGAAGAGAGGGAGAGAATTTAAGGAGGAATTAGAGAAACCAGCTGAGGGTCCATCTACCCACAAGTTTGGTGGTGGGGGACCAGGAGGAAGTGATCTGGTGCCTGGTGCCTGGGGCAGGGATGATAGTAGAGGTCAGTAGGTTTTGGAGCAAGTAGGTGAAAGGGGACTTGGAAGGAGTCAGGATGGGGCCAGGGCAGGGACTGTCCCTAAGGGCTTGTGGGACTCAAGGAGGCCATACAGAGATGGGTGAGATCGACATGGGGAAGCCAACAGAGAAGGGCTGAGAGTCCTGACCACCCCCCAAATTCCACAGACTCTCCTGCTCTGTGCAATCACCTCCTGCCACTTCTGAATACTTCACTGGTGCCATTGCATTTGATCATTAAACACATGCAACTCAATTGGTTGCCTACTGTGTGCAGCAGATGAAGAGCTGTCACACTTATTCCATTGTGGCACAGCTTGGAAAATAACTTCCACAGCAACGCTCCACGTTATCCTGCAAGGAATGCTTTCTCAAGGGCGGAGAGCAGAGAGGGCTTTGCTGTTTGTGTGGTGCTGTTTTTGCTGTACATTGTAGGGCATTTTAGAGGTTTCTTCTGCTGGATTGCTGGAAACAAGTCTGTCTTCCAGAAACTTTCTGAAGGTGCCTAATTGAAATCTCAGATAGAATGTCAGTGCTGTGATGTCTTTAATCTGTGCAATTAAGGTGCATGAGGAGGATAGTAAAAATCTGGTGCTATGTATTAAATGCATATATTCATTGTGAAAAGCTGATCTGTGGTGACTTGTAACATGGTGCTGTGGAGGTGACTCTTAGTGACTCAAGCCTAAATCTGCCAGCGTGTAAGTACAAGAGATGAAGGGGCTCTGCTTTCTGCAAAATGAAACTATTAGCAATATTTTTTCAAATATAGAGGTACCAAGCTCTACTACTTCTGCTTGTTGAGTAAAGGTAGTTTTGTACACAGTGATAGGATAGCTGGAAATGGGCCTAAGACAGAAAGCTTAACTTCATACCTGAATATTTATATATCATGTAATATACCATCTAATAGGACAATTTTTGTATATAAGGTAGCAATGCTCATGCTATTTTACATCTTTGTAGAATGTGTCTTTTTTTTGTTGTTGTTTTTAAATCTTTTAATAGCTTCTTTCAGGATATCCAGGTGATGGTAACAGCCTGCAGAGATCTGCAGAGCAAACTCCAAAATGTAAATGTTTTGCTTATGTACTGTTTGAAAGAGAGGTGATGATACCTCTGCTTGAATATGTTCCCATGCCAGCACAAAGACCTGCACCAGGTAAAGCTCAATACCTCTAATCTGCACTCCTCCTGCAGTAGTGCTCCAGGTTTGAGAAGAGGACACAGTGCCCCTGCTCACCTTTCTGTGCAGCAGCTCTCCTTGGAGGTTGCAGAAGCTTAATCTGTTTTCAGCAGAATCTCTTAACCACTAGAGTGTGATACACATTGCAAATAACTCTCCTTACTGGATGTTTCTGACTCAAGCTAAATGTCAGGTTCTGAGTGTGCTCCGTAAATCAAGTGGTAGCAGTGCAGGAACACCTGGTCTGCAGGTGCCAGAGCTGGTGGGAAGATGTCTCAGGAAAAATGAAGACCAGTGGGGTGTATGTGATGGCACAGCTTAAGATATAGGGAAACAACATTGCCTTAAAAATCATCTGGGTGTGGAAGCGAGATTTTTTTCAAGACTGTTGTCCTGCCCTTAGGCACCTCAGTTCCATGTAAATGAATATGTAAGAACTTTAATGCCTTCTAGGTTACAGATGTATTTACCCAAGTATACCTGTAGATGTTGCAAATGAATCTGGATCCCAGCTGGTCAAATGCAGCATAAGTGTGTATGTGCAAAGTGGATGACTTTGTAAATTCAGATTGGGCAGGATCATTCCTTCTCACTTGTAAGCATCACCTGGTTCAGCATCTGCTTTAAATTCTCTCAGAGTAAGCTGAAGCAAACCACTGCCTCCCACATACTGCTGCACATATTCATGTACAGGGGTTATTAAAACACCCTGGAGCAGGATTTTGCAGCACTGGGACCAATGGATGTAAAACAAGGATCATTCTATGTGATGTGCTCCCCAACCTGAGCTGGCCAAAGAACAGCTTGTGTTACATCACTGCCTCTTTGGACAGCATTCAGGCTGCCTTGGGGAACCTAAGAGATGCCTTTAACTTCACATTTCTGGGCTGAGAGGTTTATTTTGTGACTCAGAGAGGCACAGCTGACTTTCAGTTGCTTTTTTAAAAGATAGTATGCTTCAGTGCCTTGTGTATAAAAGCAAATGGAATGAGCACAGAGATGGCAGCAATGCAAACTTTATAACTTTAATCTAGTAGGACAGATCATTCAGTGGTGAAGCTGATTTAAAAGGGATGGCTGCCATTCTAAATTTGTCTCTCCTCTTCCTCTCCCTTTCCCTCTCCCTCTCCTCTCTTTCCAAGCATATTAGCTGGAGCACTAGAGACAGTTGTTTGGTACAGGAAGAAATGTTTTTTTCTACTTCATCAGATATGATAAACTGTTATGAAAGTGTCAAATAATCTCCTTAGGGGCTGCTAATCAGTAGCTGGAAGAAAAATACTTTCCAGATATTTCCTCTAGGCAAGATCTCATCTTTCTTCTCTCTGTGCTCCCTTATTCTTTCCAAGATGACTTCTTTTGGGGAGCTCTACTTTTCTGCACCACCTCTGCTTTCCAGAACCTCAAGCACCACAGAAGCACATGGCATGATTAGCCAGTTGGTGACTGGTTTACACTTCTTTATTTCTGGAGGATTTGGGATGTGGCACTTTAGTTCACAGTCTGGGCTTTATCACAATTTATCTGTCAGTATTGGTTTCAGTAGCAGGCTTCTGCTTGAGAGTCAAAAGTTTGGATTCAGATACTGGCTCTCCATACCAGTTTTCTGCAGCCTATTGATGTTCAAATTGAATTTTCTTCTTTCACCTTCAACAGCTACAAAGGATTCTCCGCTAGGAATTATCATTCACAAATTCTTTTTCCCTGTGAAGAAACTCCAGATTCAGAGGAGATTTAATTCTGCACGTCTCATTCTGTGTTCAAGTCAGTAGCTTCCAGGTCATATGAAAACACCTGTTTGTGCATTCTTTCTGGTTGGCAAGCAGTGATGATCTCAGGCCGGACTGGAATTTGGTTTCTGGCTTATCTGCAGCTGACCTGTGACTGAAGTGAGGATATTCAAGGTCCAGCAGGGCTGTTCTGTCCTGTGCAGGAGCCAGACTATGTCCCTTTAAGAATCTGTTCTCCTTTGAGAAAAGAGGAGCGCACACTTTCCTGAGTCCTTGGAGGTCTCACGTGTTGCTTGTGTCAGGTTATGAAGTTCCTGCTGCTCTCATCTATTCAGTGAAGTGACTCTGACTGTTGGATGTGGTGGGACCTGCACCACCTGCCTGCACTGTGGCCTCAAATTGTACCCATCAAGGCACTGAACAGTGGAAATGTCTTCTTATGCCCCCCCTTTTTGACTTTTCTACAGGTGAGCAACATAGCATGGCCAGTCACCATCTTTGTAAGTTAGAATATGCATACACAAAAAGATGACACAGGAAAGAAAGATGAAATGTAAAACAGAGTGGATAGCTACACAAAGATTTAACCATTTGTGGTCCCAGCACCCCATGCAGGACTGGCTTTTCATGAGCTGGCTACACCTGTGTATCTCCTTCCTTCAAGGGCAAGCCTGGGGGCAGCTCACACCCAGACTAACTTTGGCAGCAATTCTCTGTCCAGCTCTCCTCTCCCAGTGGGCAGAGCTCAGAGGGTCCTGGTGTAAATAATATCTTTTGCAAGCTTAGCCCAGCTATGGTTCCCACCTGTTCAAAGGCCCAGTCCAGAACTAAAGTCCTCAATATTGGTATTCCAATATTCCTCAATATGGTATTCCCATCCCATAACTTTCACTAATTTTTGATTTTCCAAAACTGAGAGTTAAATGGAAATTGTAATGCTTTTTTGCCCTCTTGACTACTGTGCTGTGCAGCCTACATTGTGCACACCACTGGCTTAATTTCCTCCATACTGGTAAACCTCTGAATTTGATTAGAAAGAAAGATGAGATGTCCAGGCTGGCAAACCTACGCTTAAAATGTTAAAGGAAAAAAAAGCCCAACAAAAAATATTGTAGGCTTAGCAAGCAGTAATTGGATTGCTTTCTGGCTTCATTTCAGCCTCAGCTGCTTCCTCCCACTCAACCTCTTAGCCAATAATTCATACAACAACACAAAATACCTAAGAACGTGGATTATAGAAAATATCTTTGTATTTGGCCTCTGGTTGAAATCCAGACATGGTTAGTGATTACAGGATCAATGAAGTCCATTGAGTGACCTATATAAGATAAATCATTGTACTCTCACAGCATGAAGTTCTTCCTATAGAGAGAAGTGGAGGAAGAGCACCAAAAAGTGACTTAAATGTCAGTCGTCAAACTTTTAATAAGCCCTGACGTGGGTGTGGTGAAGTGTTAGTTTTAACTTCTTCCAGAGTTAAGTAAGTTTATGTCCTGTCTGCCAGTCTGGTACTGAAGGCACTTGAAAATGAGCCAATAATTCTTTCCTGGTCTGGGGAGGGAGCTTGCTGATGTCTTCAGGAGGATCTTCCACTGAAATCCCAGACAAAAGGAACTGTTACCCTTGGTAAATCGTGTGCATGGTTTGTCTAACCTGTTCAAATATTGTAACTCAAAATGAAGACATTTCCTTTTCTGTAGCTGCTCCTTGTTAAATTCTTGTTAATTTTAAAATGCCTGGTGTCTGAGGCATGAAGTTTTATACTCCATCCATAATTTTTGTTGCCTTTGAATATTATAAATCCCCAAAAAGCTATGATACGTTCTGTCTAACCAATACAGTAACAGTCAAATTTCTGGGAACAAAAACCCTACTTCAGGTCTGGAGTATTTTGCCTCTATATCTAGTGAAGCAACTTGTGTGTGCTTAAAAGTCTCTGTTTGTCATAGAGGATAAAAGATACTACCACCTGGTACAAATAGTGCTGTGCTTGTAGCCCTGATGAGCAGTGATTCCTTTACAGTTTTAACTACCACTGAAGATTTTGTAAATACAAAACTTGGTCTTGAAAGTTCACTACAGTTTCCCTTTCAAATCTGAGGATGTCAAACTGAAGAATTAGTTCCTGTAATCAGCTTTTGAATTCCTGCCTTTCTGTTTCATCTTATGCTTCCCTATTTCTTATGTCACATGGCAAAGAGACCAAACCCTCCCAGTATAGTGTATTCATGAGCTTCTGTGCTTGTTAAGTAAATGGTTCCAAACTTTTCAGTTACACTTTACCATGGAGTTGTTTATGACTCTCACAGTTCTTGTGCAGAACCTGTGCCCTACCACAGTTCTGCTTCCCTAGTTTATGTAAAGCATCTGGTGCATACTGCAGGCCTGATTCAGAGGTGAATTATGGCACTTTTACACCATCTTAATGTGTAATGTATAATCTTAGCCAAAGACAGCTTTAAAAGCAGCACATTTGCAATAGATTATTAGGAATCATTAGTTGATAACAAAGCTGCCGAAGAAGCAAAAAAAAAAAAAAAAAGAAGAGAAGCAGGAAATGTGGTTCAGAATTTGACTCGCTGATGCAACTCAGAGACATTGAACAGAAAATTGTGTTCTTTTTCCAAGCATTTTCAATCTTATGGAAAAGTTTTGAGAGTAACTACCTCGCCATGTGCAGATTTGGGAAAACATTGAATTAATTTTTAAATTGTACATCTAGGGGGTGAAAGGCTGGAGAAAAGAAAATGGCAAGTTTTATTTAACATCCCCATACATCAGTAAATATTGCAGTCAGTGCTGTGCAGATAACATGCCATTGAAAAACTTTCTTCAGCCAGTGTTCTTTCCTTGCCTGGAGGATTATAGCTGCAGGGTTTAGCGGGGAAACAAAAGAAGTATTAGGCTGAGGAAGGAAATCAATGGTTTTTAATGACAGAACGTGCTGTGCCCCGTGTGGCACTGGTGGGTGTGTGAGTGGCAGCAGTGGCAGGAGCCACACGAGGGATCTACAGGGCACACAGGGAAACCCTCTGGTCCCAGGAGCTCGAGGATGGTGTGGTCACGTGGCACAGCAACAGAGACGGCTACAACTGAAGTGCCAAAACTGAAGATATTTATTAAATAAATAAAAGGGCATGAACAAGGGTGCAAAACAAAAGAGGCTCCTTCAGAAGACCCCAAAGTGGCACCGACACACACATATGCAGTCTCTCACAGAATGTTCTAGAAGCCTTCTGGCCAGTCCCAACTGGTCCCTGAGTCCTTTGTGAGTCCTTTGCTCCCCACCATGAGCTTCCTGCATGTTATTAGTTGTGGCTTCTTGTTTCTTGAGGCCTGATGTTGGTTGGTTGTGGTGTGGTTGCGTGGCCAGTTTCTGGCCTGTCCCCTCCAGGACAAGCTCCCACAGCGAGCGGAGATGTGGAGGAATACTTATTTCAGCATTAAAATTGGGAGGTAACTGCAACAACAAAAGAGTAACTGCAGCATCCTGCTCTAGTAGGAGTAACTGACTAGTTTTGTAACTGAGTGGGTTTTTAATTTCCATATCCTTCTTAGGACAAATCTGGTTCTATAGCTAGTGACGGATGACAGAAGTGAACATGTCACGTATCCACCGATTTGGAGGTGCAGCTGGCAGCTGAGATCTGATGAGTCTAGAGGGTCTCTTCCTCATTCCCAACCCAAATCACAATAACTTGGACTCCAAAGAAGTTATTGAAATATGTGGATTCAAGTAAAAATATACTTTTTTTTCCACTCAGGTGCATCTAAAGTAGTTTGTGTTTTTCCAGTTGAGTGCCAAATTGTTAGGAAATTCCATCAGCAGTATTATGCTTCCCCTAGCTCTTTTCCTCCCCTACAAAAAAATGCGAGTTAAAGCCAAGACTGCTAGGTGCAATTGCAGCTAGGTGGAACGGTCCCAAGCCCAGGGAGCTGTCTGAAATTGGTGGGGCTTGCAGAACCCCCCACGCCCCCATCCTCAGGCACAGGCAGCTGTGACTGGGGTGGGCAGGGCAGAGTGTCTCTTACCATAAGCTGCTGGGACCTGTTCTGTGCTGGTTCTTTTTGGGCAATCATGGCCCCTGTCTCTTTCCTGCTTGTACCACAGTGTATCTAATCTTAGCCCAGTGGCCTGCCAGAACTGGAAACTTGCCTTAAAAAGAGAGAAAAGAAGCTGAGAAAGGGAAGAGCTGATGAGTGGTATCTTTTTAAGGTGGGAAGAGCAAGATGAAGGAAGGCTGATTTGAAAAATTTGCTGTTTGCATGAATGATCTGATGAAATTCAAGTTTTTCAATGTGCCTCAAAATTTTAGGTCATTATTATGTCTATAGTGGTGCAGACATTTGTCTGAGTATTACTTTCAATCGTGCCTTGAGAGATACTCAGTGCCAGTGGAATTATCATTATGTTACAAAAAGAAATCTCTTTTTCTTTTGCCAATTGACTCACCACTCTGTTAAGCTACATTTGTTCTTATTTAGAAGCTGTTTTTCAGATACCCATTTCAAATCCAAGTAAAAAATTATTTTCAAAATTTTCTTTCCAATTCAGATAAAAATGACACAGGCTGACGAAAGTTGACACATTTCCAGGTGATGTTTGTCTTTCTATTTTTGCTACTCAGCTGATGATACCCCTGTTTTCCCCTTACCTGTTGGTCACTCTGTAGCCATCATTGTGGATGAGTTTACTGAACAGTAGAGGAGGTAAAGCACTTGTTTTGTTTAGTGCAGTACCAGAGGAGACTGCATGAGAGCAGGCTCAGATGTCTTGTGCAATCATGCAGCTTCACAGAGAAGTGCAAATAAAGAGTGAACTACACACCTCACATATATATATATATATATCTGGTAAATCCCACACTGGTTCTGAAAAAAAGAAGAGCAGCAGCCAGGACAGAAAAATTCATCAATTTTTTCATTCATGTCTATTTTTTCAGGTTTCTACAGACAAAAAAAAAGGTCATGTTCCATGGCAGGAACTTCTGGAAAATGGAAGTGATTGCAGCATGCCACCCTAAAGTTGGGGCTTGTAAATGATCCCAAACATTGGTCATTTTTCATGAGTGCCATCACGCTGACCTTGGTCCTATGGCTGCAGGTATGGCTGCTGTTTGGGACAGCAAAGGGCTGGCTGTGGCTTGGGGGATCAGTGTGATTCTTTTTTCCATCAGTGTAAATTAGGGATATGTCCATGGCCAGTGAGGAGATGGAGGAGGTTGGAGGAAGGAATGGCAGGGAGCAGAGCGTGGCCCTCAGCTGGAGGACTTGCTGTTGGATTGGCATTGCCAGGGGGCTCACTTGCAGGCAAGGAAGGGTATGGAGGAAGACAGGGGGTAAGACACACTGGAGGTAAGACATTAAGAAGGAAACTAATCAAGTGAGTAATTGAAAATTACTGTAATTTTCTTTTGAAGAGAATAAAAGTAAACTCACCCTCTATGCAATTAGCAAGGAAACACGTTAACAGTTATCACAGCTGTGTGGGAAAGGGAGGTGAAATAGAAAGCTAGAGAGACTAGTGACGAAATTTGATAATTTTTTTCACCATCCTAGCTTCCCCTAGACTAGAAGGTTATATTTCTGTCTCGTGATTGTCAGGTTTGAGTCATGATCTGAACTGAAGAGCTGGCAATATGGCAATTCCTAGTTAGGGCTAGAAAGACACATTTTTTCTTTTAGTTTGAGGAGATAAAGATCAAGAAGACACCTGGGGCACATCTCCAGAACCCTAAGCAATGCTGTGGAAATGTTTAGCAGCTTTGTCTAAATTTCTCCCGCGAAGTTGAAATTTGAACATCCTGTCTTGCACAGAAGTAAAGCAATAAATCCAGGTCTTCTTGCTGTGCTTTAATCAGGTTTCTGTATGCCAGGTGAGAGACAGAGAAGGGAATGAGCTCGGTGGAGCTCCTTGACATGTTCCCAGCAGATGTCAGTCTCTGGATCCCAAAGCTTGAAAGCTCATCACTCATCTTACAGTTCAGAATTGAGGTCCCAGCTTCAATCCAAGAACATGTGTTTGGCACCAGGTCTGGACAGCTCTTCCATGTGCTGTGGGCTCTTTGTGTCTCCCTTTTGGGGAGTCCTCCCACACTGTGGAAGCCAGACACCTGCTCCTTTGTACTTCAGCCTGGAGGCCAGGCTGTGTTCCCTCACCTGACAAAGTCCTTTAGTGGCCTTAGACCATAGCAGCTCAGGTGTGTCTTTCATGCCTGGGTATTTTATACTCAGGTGCTGGCCATTAGGAAATCTTTATATGGTGCAAATTTTTGCAGTTGAGTTTGGGATTTTTGATCTTCAGAATGAAGCAAGCCATGGCTAAGAGGTATGGAATTGTTGCTGAATTTATTCTTAGTATCTAGTCTAAACCTACTATCTTTTAGTTTAAAACCACTAAAATGCCCCTGCAGTACGTGCTGCTCTGCCAAGGATGGAGAAACATAAGTTCATGGCTTACCTTACCAGGTAGGCCTGCTCCATAACAGGCAATTGACAGAAGACATATACCTCATAAATGGGTTTTCTTTCTCCACTCTGTTTCACAAAATACCACTTGGCTGTGTACAACTGTATGAATTTTCAGCTTGGGCTTGTTGAGACGCTAAAAGAAGAGCTCACTGCATTCCTGCTTGTGCATGTTTTGCTGGCCTTTCCTATATCACAGGGTTTTTATGGTATCTGGGAAAAAAATACATCTGTGTATCTAGTTGTCGTCATGTCATTCACTCACTTGCTCTGGAGCTGTTCTCATCTGTGCAAAACTTTCTTTAGTGAAGCTGTCTGCAAATTCTTTGTCCTTGGTCTCTTGCTCACTGCTCTGTCTGTAACAGGAAGGGCTGTCCCTCAGCTCGACTTCTCTAGCTTGGGCAGCCATCCTTAACCTGCACTGAGTCTTTATGGGATGGTTCCTTTAATTTAAGATAAAATAAAAATATGCTAGTTCACAATGCTTCCACCTCATCAGCATGAAGCATCAACTATGGCAACAGTGCTGCACAACTAATGAGCTTTGAGGAAGATGGGTTTTTTTTTTTTAAGCTATTCACTTTGAAAGACACAGTGGCTCTTTGAAAGCTGCTGGCATTTTGAAATGTTAACAATGGTCGCAATGGAAGATAGATTAGTAAGCAAAGACAAAAATGCCCAGAGGGCCAGTAAGCTATATTTATTACATAGTTCTAGTTACAACTTTTTACCTGTTAGCTTGTTTTAGGATATTACAGATAACTTCCTATATTTTTCCATATCTTGTTCTTTTGGGCTTCTTGTGCAACAGAAAGTGCATGCCCACTATACACAGCCAAACTGATTGATGCTGTGTTGCATTTCTGTTTTAAATCTGTGTTTGTTTCTGCCCAAAGTGTGGGTGTTTTATTTTGCTACATCTGAGCACTAATGTAACCTCCCCCAGGAGTGCAAACTTACCCTTCTAGAAAAGGTGATTTTTGTTCACCTGGGTGTTGAAATCAAACCAGGAAATGTTCTTGGAAAGATTATCATTCCACAAAATGGCTTTCAGGAATAGATGAATATAATAATTTGATGAAGGGCTTGAGAGTATACCACATCTTACAAGATGTAGAAAACTTCACTGTCACCAGACAACACCTTCAACTGGTGATAGTTTGCTTATAAGTCTGTTTCCTCAGAATACCTTCTCCAGGAATATAACTGGTTACTCTGCATTGCTCTCGGCAAAACAGATGCCCATCTGAGAGATGAATCATCTCATTTTGCTTTCAAGATTTTGATTTATGCTCCATTGGAGATACTCTGGAGAATGGCAACAGCTTTACTCCTAGGGAGCAGACTGAATTGTGTACCACCCCTCTTTTATTCATGTTAAAAACAAAATCCTCATCTGCTTTTTTAGATTAATATCAGAATGATTCCGCTCTTTTTCTCTTGTGAATGCAAATGTCTTGTCAGTTCTCTGTTTTGCTCTCCATTGTGTATTTCACTGGCCTGACCTGTGCTTTGCTGCTCCTGAGCTAAGCAGAGATGCAGTTCAAAGTCTGGTGAAGAGCTCTTTCCACTCATGCTTGTCAAATTGAAAGTCATTTTTGGAATGCTGAACTTGGGAACTTTGGCATTTTCTTTCTTGGGCTTTTTTGCTAGTTCAAAATGAGTCATCTCCTGCCATTTAACTTTCACAAAGAATTAAGGCAGTTGTCTTTTAGGGAACTTGAGTACAGTGTGAAAAATGCAGAGAACAGGAGGGCGGCTCTCCTCACCCTCAAGCTACAGTACTGTGCTTGGACACCTGGCTTTACCCTGTGTCTGGTCACTGTTATTTCAGAAGGTCCATGGAAGTGTCTAAGAAAAACAATTTTCCTGTCAGCGAGCTTTGTGTCCTACAGGAATCTGTAGCCAGTGGAAAATTTTTAGGAACCAGCAAATAGGAAAACATTGGTGAGTGTGAACCTGGAATTTGTTTTCTGTTTTCCTGCTACATATTGAAAAGCAACAAACCCCAGAAAATTTTGCATAATTTTTTCTGAGAGATATGGTGATCTTACACACAAATATGTTCTCCAAACAGTGGGGAAATTTGGCCTATTATCTAGATGCATGAACTCATCACATTGACCTCCTGTAAGGAATGACAGAAAAATGAGAAACTGTTTATCAGGAATGGTCCTTGGCTTGTCCCAACTCCCAGACTCTGCCTGGGAAGTTTTTGGGAGGCTGCTGGTCAGCATGGGCCAAAACTGAGCCAGGCACATCTGTAGTGATTCTGTGCTAGACAGCTGCAAATTTAATGTGTCTGGGTATGTTCCCTTTCCATTTACAGGCCTAGGCTCAACTGTCAGAGGACATAAGGAATATGATTATTTTTTGGACTATCTCACTGAGATGAGTGCCATTCCTCTGTGCAGCTCTGCTGCCACCTGGCCCACGTGGGATTTGCAGGAAGATGTGTGCATGGAGGCTGTGCATCCAGGAGGAGTCCCTGCTATGAACCAGGAGCAGAGGCAGCAGTGGCAGAGGGTCCCACCAGCAGCTGTTCTGTAAGGCTGTGTGGAGGAGCAGTCAGTGTGCAGTGGGGTATGGCAGGAGGTTTCACTAGAGATGAGGCAGCTGCTATGAACATTACCTATTAGAATTTCAATTGAAACACAAATCCTGGCTCTGCAAGAAGGGTGCAAGTTAGAGAGTTAAATGAGACTTGTGTGCAGACCTTCATGAATGTCAGGCTTTGGACAAGAGCCTAATAAATACTGACTTGTTTAGGAACAAATTTAGGGGCTAATGTCTTTACCAACAAGAGGGGCAAGGTGATGGTGTCCTCTAGAGTTTAAATATAACCTGCTACTCTACTGGAGTGAAAAGAGATATACATTAAGGGAGACATTTGTCTCCTTTTCTGGCACAACAGATTCACGTCCTCTCTGAAGTGATCTGAAAAGTAGTTTCCAATACACAATAAATTTTTCCTTAGTTTATTATTTTAGTAATGGACTTGGCTCAAACTGCAGCATTTACCATCTTTTACACAGTTTTTGTCTTGAAGCATGTGGGGAATTCACTAATGTAGAATTTAATCCTAAAGGACAGGAGAATGATTCCAGAAATTAGTTGTGTTATATTGTATAGTAACAGTGTGTTCTTTGGGAGTTAAACTCAAGCTTTTGTAGGTAATAAATTTTGAACCATAGTGCACATTGATTACATTCTATAAGATACTTTATGAAATTACAGAAAAATATGTTTTTTTCCTGGAAGCTGTAATGTTACAATGAAATCAGTTCCAGATACCTGGCTGTTATGTCTGAGGTAGCTTGGAAATGCCAGGATGTCAGTTTATTCCAGGTGGTTCAAATCCTGTGTGTAATTAATCCAATGCATGCCTTAATTTTTAAAAAGTCTCTAGCTCTGAAATATTTGAATGTTGGCTTTCCAGGGACAGTGTATAGGACCAGAGACCCAGAGTTTGGTGTAATGCTGTGTGGATGTCAGCACTTAGATTCACTTACTCCCAGGAGTGCCCTAAAATAAATTGCAGTTACAGAGATAGGACAAGGCAGAATGATTTTTAGCTGAAGGAGGTCACGTTTACATTAGATACCAGGAAGAAATTTACATGAAGGTGGTGAGGCACTTGAACAGGTTGCCCAGAACAGCTGTGGACACCCCACCTCTGGAAGCGTTCAGAGCCAGGTTCAATGGGGTTTTGAGAAACCTGGACTAGTGAAAGGTGTCCCTGCACATGGCAGGGGTTTGGAATTTGATGATCTTGAAGGTACTTTCCAACCCACGCCATTCTATGTTTCTATGATTTTTTCAGCTTTGGAGAGATGATTAGAAAAAACTAACAAGACATATTCTGTGGCGTTAGAAGAGGGAAGGGAAAGGGACCAAACACAGGTTCATGAGGCCTGATCCCAAAAATTTCAACTCTATTGATAAAGATGTGTCCACATATTCAAACCCACATCACTCAAATATTTACTTATTTCATTTTTGCTTATTTATTGGTGCTCACTGAAAATCACATGATAGCAGAAAAGGGATTTGATAGTTGTGAAAACAATACCATTGCCAATTTGTTTTAAAAGCACATTTAGGTAAATGCCATAAGTAGATGGGAATGGTTTTTCCTGAAAAACTAGAAATCTTGTGCACTGAATAGTTTGATCATCTGTGCTTGCAATGGCAGTAATTACCATTACACTTTAGTGTCTGCTTTCAACAGAATCAGCAGAATTTGATTAAGATTAAGAATCAACAAAAAGATCCAGGAATAAAAAAATGGCATCCGGATAAATCTACTTATTTGGAGAAAACAGTACATAAGAAAAAACATAGAATTGTAGAATGGCTTTGGTTGGAAGGAACCTTAAAAATCATCTAGTTCCAGCCCCACTCCCATGGACAGGGATACCTTCCACTAGACCTGGTTGCTCAGGGGCATGGGAGGAGAGGCTGGAGTTGGGGTTCTCTCTCCCAGCTGATCTCACTGGGCCTGGGCTGAACTGTCAGGCCATGGATAAAGCTCCTGCTCCGACTGGGTTGGGATGGGGGCTCCTGCAGGTCTGCTCAAGCATGGACATGACTGTGACCCATGCAAGACCGGGTGCTCATTAATCAGCTGGTCTGTGTAGGTCTGATCCTTTGACACCAGCTCCAGCACGGATCACGGAGGCAGGGCTGCTCCTCTTTGGCTTTGTGGTGGCCTACACTTACCACACAGGGTATATCCCTCTGTGAGGCAGTTTTAGGAAAGAAAGGCTCACTTTCACCTGGTGTGGCTCATTTTCTTGGCTGCCCTATAGCCAAGGGAGGGAAGGACTCCCTAGGACACAGCCTGCAGCAGGCAGGAGGTGGGCAGCCCCAGGACTAAGCGCAGCCTTTGTGGATGTCTCTTGGTGCCTTGGAAAGCCTGTAAGTGTTTTCCCCCTATGAAAATCCTTTGTCATCAGGAAAGTTTCAATTTTTCACATTTCACCTTAGCACAAAATTTTCAGGAAAAAAAAAAAAGACCTGTAAAAGACCAGCACCTTATCACCATTATAGTGATATACACCCAAGGCCAATATCTGCAAGCTTACATAGGCACAACAGCAGTTAGAGCCTCACCAGAATTTAGAGGGTCATTTTTACTTCAGGAAAATGCTATTTTAATTTTTTTTCTTTTTGTTTTTTAAATTATTGATCTAAGATTTAATTATGTGACTGTGGAAACAAAGCTCTGCATCCAGCCCTGGTTACAGCTGGGGCAGTACTTTTGGTGGGAAGCAATGTAAAGCTGTCATTCACTTATCACCATGGCATCCAGGTAGTACTTATTTTTCTTAATCTTTCTGCAAACAGCACATGTTTATCATGCTCTCCAGATATCAGGAATATCTCCTGATATTCCTGGTACAAAGTGACTAAAGGTGTGACTCCAGCAACCCCGGTATCTCTGAAAAGCTAGGCAACGTCAGGATGGACAGGGAAATAATAATTTAGATAATTCTCAGGTTCATTTCTCTCCCTGTTTGTCATCTTTCTATTTAAAAGTCATTTGTGTAACCTGTAAAATTGGAAGGTGATTATTAGATTACTGAACAGTTGGGCAGAAATTTGAAAGAAGCAGATTTGATAACTGGAGGAACTTTGCCACAAAAAGGTGGCAATTGAGTTTACTTCCTTAAAGACCAACACAAACCATAGAATTTAAATGCTATTTTGAATAATTTAGAAGAGACAGATTTCAAACCCACTCCACTTGCAGACCTTTTCCCATTGCTCAGGTGCTGACAGAGTAGCCCTTTTAAAAGATGCTTATCTTAACTTGCCATACTAATTTCATGTCAAAATCTAGCCACCTCTGTCTGTTATTGCTCATAAGCTTTTCAAGGTCTCTTGATAAAGCCTGTCCTTTATCACTAGCATTTTATAAAGAAAAAAATCCAACTAATTAAATATTACCAGTCACTAGTGTTGTTATGTGAACAAGGGATGAACTGAGCACAAGAAGTGTCAGTCCAACAGTGGGATTTTGGCACTGGGTGGGAGGGAACAATTTTAAAACTAGCCCTAATTTTTCTTGTACTGTTGGAAGAATGCTTTTAGACTTTATGAGCAGTAAAACTCAGGCCACTGTCTTGATTTTAGGTGTCCTCTGTTTTCTTTGTGCAGTCAAAGTGGTTTTGGTTGTTTTGTGTTTGTTTTTTTGTTTGTTTTTTTTTTCTGTAGTTCCTCAGTCATTCAGATGTTTTAGATAAGTTGTAACTGCCCAGCATGAGACATAAAGTGTGGATTTGCTACAGTTGCACCACAAAATGCCTTTTATAGCAGTAATGGTGGAAAGACATGGCAGAGAGAAGGCAGGCCCTTTCTACCCCAAGGGTCACTGGCACTGAAGGGGATTCTGGCTTTGAACGTCATTTATAATTGAGCTTGTAATAATATACCTGCATCAGGGGTTTCTAGAGCTTGAGAGATGATTATGGTGAAATTTACATGCCAGAAAGTAAGCTAGGCATGTTAGAGGTCTGTGGGGCTGGATTTTCAGTGCAACTTAGAGAAATCTCAGAACAGGCTTTAGGCTTTCCCAGGAGAGAGCTGCTTGCCTTTCCAAGGACAGTTCTGTGAGGAATTTCATGTTCTCAGGCAATGGACTGATAAAGGTTTTTTGTAAACTTCCCTTATTTTCCAAATACCCCTTTTGTTTACTTTTCCTTTTCTGTTCATTCTCAAAACGTTGTTTTCTGCCTCAGCCCAACGGTGGCAGAGAGGCGTTGTGCCACCTGGCCAATCAAATAATGGTTTGTGAGTGGTGGTATAAAAGACGCCGTGTTACAATAAAGTTAAGCCTTCTGATCTCAAGAAATGTTGGAGTCTCATTTCATGCATCTGTAACAGCGACAAGAGGTCTCCTCTCCCCTGCTTGTGTGTCCTGGTGGGGTTCTGTGCTCTGAGTTACGAGGGGGCAGAGCCATGCAGAATCCTTTCTGCCCCAAGCCACTGCTGCCACTGCAGTCAGTGCTGCACTCGGTTTTATTCTGCTGCTCAGAAGCACTCTGGCTGTGATAGGCATGACCAGCTTCCCTGCCTCCTTTCAGGCTCATCTGACAATCTTTACAAGGGGAAGACCCATCAGATGTCCCCATGCCCCCAGATGCCCTCTCTGATGGGACAAAACCACCTTGAGCAGATGATGAGCGGGGATGAAGCAGTTCCTGGGGAGTCCCGCGGCTCTGCTCCCAGAGGAGGATGAGCAGCACCTGCAGATGGGTTCCTGAGCTTTGCCAGCCTCCCTGCAGGCACATTTCACCCTTTACTGCTGCAGCAGCTCTTGCAGCAGTGCAACTTCATCACTTGCATGGTATTAGCCAGCGGGGCACAGCTCTCCCCGAGGCAGACACTGTAACCGTGCCCACGTTGATGCTGTTGAAAGGTGATCTTTAAAATGTACTTCGTAGGGTGTGTCTCTTCCAAGAGAGCTGTTTAAGGTAAGGCATTATGTAACAACTGGAAATAGATAGTCAGCTCTTCAAAGTTGATTACCTCTGCTGATGAAAGGACTAATATTCAGCAACTGTGCAGGGTATGTTTATTGGGGAGCAGATGTTGGGAATTGGAGTATATATTGAAGAGACTCCATTTTCTGTTTATTTTCAACACGTTGTGTGAGTGCATATTCTTGTGACTCATTTGGGAAGATTAACTTGTGCCTCCCAAGTTCCAATGCCCAGCAAGGCACCTGGAAAGTTCTCAATGGGCTTTGGTAGGGCTTGTTCATTTAACATTGACTTAATGAGGAGCACATATACACCACCCACTGGTTCCATCCAGATGACACAAACTGGAATCTCCTGCTCCAGAATATCAACACAAATCACTGCTTCCACTAAAGCTGAGCCAAGAGAATAAAATTATCCAGGAGCAACTTTATTTTATTTTTTTGCCATATGGCTTTAAAACACAGTGTAACTGAGTGTTGTGGCATTTCTACATTGTGATGCTCAGGTGTAATCACTAGAGACTTTCCAGACGGATATGTGTAGCATTTTGAATTTTAGATGCTAATTAAAACTTTTCCTGATTCCTATTGATTTCCTTTTTTGGACTTTTCCCATCAGCCAGGGGAAGCACAGTTAAACCCCGACTCTGTGGATAATGTATGGATGAGAGAAGGTAGCCCCATTCTGCAGAGCTATTATCTAGAAGTGATACACTCAGTATGGCTGTGGCTTTTTCTCTGCTGCACTAAAAAAAATTTCAGGGAAAAATAAGTTCTGAGCAAATACAAACCCTCTCATCTGTACAGCATGCTTCTGCTGGAGACAGAAACACACGGATTAACAGGAGAGAGGCTTTTCTGGGTGAAGTCACTCAAAGATTCAACAATTATCTCTTGTTTTCTGTCAGTTAAAAAAATTGCACTGAAAGGCTTTGATTATAGTGTGAAAAAAGAGAAAAGGATGAAGGCAGCTGAAGCATAGATTATTCCACGTGGAGTTAGAAGCACCTGTGTCTGCATATTTCTCACTCCCAGCCAGGGTTGGGGCATTCAGGGCACTTACAGAGTAAGAGAAACTGTCATTGCTCACTGTGTGATTTCTGGCTGTTCATAGTCTTGTTGTGATAAAGGTTTTATCTTGCCATGTATCAGGCTGCCAATGAAGAAGTTTGAACTGGTGAGCACCAGAAAACTGCTGCAAAAGGCCATGGGAGAACCATGGAAGCAGCCTAGTGCCTTGTTAGAGAGGGATTAATTGCAACTACATCACCTTTCTACAATTTATTCCTTAGCACAACCAGGCAGAAACCTTCCCCAGCTCCCACAGACATCTACTCTACTGTCCTGCTGACCTTGCTGGTACAAAAAAAAAAGAAATTACAATTGAACTCCACTAGTTCTTGTTGAATCCAGCAAGAGCACAGTTTATGTCTTCCATTGCAGCAACCTTTTATATATGTGGCTTTTCTCTGTGTGGTGGATTTCTTTATGCTGAGCCCTGGTTCTTTCAATCTTTCTTCAGAGGCTGATATCTGCCAGCACCACAAAACCTTCTTCCTCAAAATCTCTGAGAAGAGACTCAGCCACTTCCCTGGGCAGCCTGTTCCAAAGGGTTGTCAGGGAAGTGGTGGAGTCATCACTCCTGGAGGTATTTAAAAGTCATGTAGATGTGCCAGGTTTAGTGTTGAACCTGACGCTGCTGGGTCAGGAGTGGGACTTGCTGATCTTTGAGGTGTTTTCCTCAAAGAAAAATTTAATGATTTTAAATGATTCCATAGCTGTTGGTTTCTGTGGATTGGTTTCATTTCTCATCAGCATAGCTTTGGTTTGTGACCTCCAGGACTGAGCTGCTCCTCCTCATGAACCCTGAGCAGTGGCTCAAATACACAGGTGGTGGGCTTGAAGTGAGAGTGAATATGTGTAAATCACAATTCTCATCAAAAGCCTGCAGGATCACAGACCTGGAAAATGCAGTTGGCATCAGTGGTGTATAAGCTGATAGAAAGCAGAAGACAATGGAATTGATGGATAGCATGAGGAGTGGGCTGGAACTACGTGGGGAGTGAAGGTGCTGTGAGAATTGTGCTTAAAAGAAGTAGCTGAGACTAAAGAAAAGGGTGTTCTCAATGTCTTGGTGTCATTTTGGAGTCAACAGATAGGCTGAATAATGTGATTTTTCCCCTCTGTATCCTTAGCAGTGCCCTGAAAACACTCATCAGAAGCCAGGATTTTGACCTGGTCAGGCAGGCTGAGAGCACCCACTGAGCAGCTCTGAAGTTGTTTGGCAAATTCAAACAAGGAGAACAGTTCCAGTTTGTGCAAAAACAGTGGGTTTTGCTTGGGAGACTGAACTAAAAAATGTTTTACTGTACCTGAGCCATCTTGTCATATATAAACCCAGGCTTTAGCTGTTAAGCCCCGAAAACTCTGAATCTGTGTTATCACACGTGTTATTTTCTATGCACATTTTGCTAGAGTGCATAAAAAGATGTAGGCATCTTAGATTAATATAACTCCCCATTCTACTGCCAACATAAACTAAGCAGTATAGAAAGGATTCCACTATTTCAGTATTAACAAGGTCATAAAAATTCATGAGGCATTCAAAGCTGCTAGTTAAGCTGCGTGAGAATTTCTGAATATGCTCTGTGTAGGACTTGTCTGAAAATAACTCACAAAAACTTAGTTTCAGTAGCTTTTTAAGCTGCTCTAAGTTCTGCAAGAACTGTGATTTGCCTGTTGTTATTTGTTATTGTTATTTGGCCCTGGATTTGCACAGACAGCTCTCGCAGAAGTACACAGCTATTACAAACTTTGCATCAATAACTGGGAGTGAATGTAGAAAAAACCAAAGCAGCAGGGATCTGGAATCCCTCTTCACTAATTGTACACAGTTTTATTTTTATTTGAAGGACTAGAACTATTCCAGTGATGATTTCTAGAACACCCCCTTTCTAACTAAAGAAAGCAAATAACTAAACTCTTGACAGATACATAAATAATTTATAAATCTGTGAACTGGTCTGGAGAAGTGCTTCAGTTTGTGCAATTTAATGAAGACATACATGATCCACATGTGCAAGGAGATACAGCTAACTGAATTACTGCTATTAGAAATAGAAAAAAATGTTTAATATTGTACAGCACATAAAGTTGTATTTTATATGTACTTCTGTGTGTATATATATATATATAAATTATCTAAATATAAAGAACTCTACATGAAAATACATATATAATTATTCCCCTATGCTGCATATGATTTCCATTATTCTGGGAATGGATTTACTATCTGAATACAATTATTAAAATGAAAGGATTTTTTTAATACATTCCCTATTTTGAATAAAAAAGATCTCTGCACATGGAATTTTGGGAATGAATCACATAGCTGCACTATTGACCCATTAACAAGACTCCCTTTGGGTCTGAGGTGCTTGTTTCTCTGTGCATAACTATTATTTGAATTTATAGCAAAAAAAACATTTGGAAAGAGCAATTATCTGAAAATCATTGTCTTAAAGGATCAACTACCATCATGACAGAAAAGGTATTTAAATTCTGTGAGCATTCTTCATACTCTGGTGAACGTATACAAGGAATAACTGACTAATATCTGGCTGTCTCCTGGATGTTTTTCCTTCTGTTTTGCACCGGGATACATCTGATGCAGAGTCATTATTCACCACAGTGACAGAACTCTGTTTGCTCCACCAAATAGCAGTGAGGTCTAACCAAACTGGCATATGATTGCAGTGTCATTGTCACTGGGCTATCATACCTGAAGAAAACCCAACTTCTGATCATTATGCATAATTTTTGTTCCAAGTAGTGATGTTTTCCTTAGGCTAGAAATGTTTGTAGGCACTTAATGCTGCGTGTTAAATCTAATGTGCTAAGGATGCACCTTAGGTTGAAGGGTCAGCTGGCAGAGCCTGGCTGGGCAGAGCCTGGCATTTAGCTGCTATTTCTGCTTCTCACAACCCTTTCACAGTTTGCTTTTTGTCTGAGAAGCTGTTGGAATGCAGAATGCAGCGAGGGAGAGTGGTGCTGTTCCTTCAGGTGTGTGGTGGGAGCCTCACAGCCCCAGAGCTGTCCTGCAGGTGAGCTGGCTCCTTCCAGCACAGCACAGCTGGAGGAAGAGGAGTTCTTCCAGCTTCCATGCCTTGGTGAGCTTCTGTGACATTTCTCTTGTGCTGCTTCTTCCTTTTTCTCTGATAGCCCCCTAGCTATTGTCCAGCTGACAAAAGCATAGACTTTGAAGAGGGTTGGGAAAATGTTATTTGATGATTTATTAAATAAATACTATGCAAGTATTTGTTTGTTTTCTAGTGCAAGAGAATCTGATCTCCCAGGTTTCTAAATCTCGGGAAGAGGCAAGGGGAGGATTTTTTTTGCCACGAAAAACACATATACACATAAAGAGAACACCAAAAATTACAGAATAAAGCAACTATTGAGTTTCATAAATATGAAGCTCAAAATGTCATAGTGCAGATAAGGCATTTATCATGTATCATCTCAATAAATTGTAGGATTTTTGTCCTTTAGGTAGCTGTGAAAGGACTAAACCAAGCACTGCTTCCAGGCTGAGGGAGAGGGAGGGGATCTGTGACCTGCTGCCAGCAATGACACTGTGCAGGAGCTTGGTCAAACCCAGCCAGCTCCAAGGAGGGCAGATCCCAGGCTGGTCGAGTTGTGCATGAAATATTACAGATAAACACCCAGGGCAAACCTGGCCATTGTACTAATTCCTGCTGAGCATATTCTCAAAGCAGAAAGTAACTTGTAGAGATGGTTTTAATTTCACTCTTCTTGGGTGGCAGCAGTAGTATCCTGCTGAGCTCCACAATAAATCTTTAGGACCACAGGCTGAGGAGATTGGCAATATCTGCTGTTTACTGAACAAGGACCCAGTCCTGCTGATTTTTAACCTTATGACTAGCTCTCATTTGTGTTGCTTATCAATCGTTTTCTCACCACCAAAAGTACTTATGTGAATATCCCGTGCTGTGTAAAAGTTTTTGAGTGAAATCCTGGCAGGTGATGACAGGGAAGGGTAAAATGCCAAGCATTGCCTACCTCAGATCCCATCTGCAATATTTAAAGGTAAAACCTCTCCAAGAACTATGGTGTGGAGCTCCAGAGGGAATGGATTTAATATTTGACTATTTTGGCATTTTTCTTTTCATTCTGAAATACAAGCCACCTAAAAGACATGGCATTATCAAGTGGAGCTGGAAAGAGCTTTCTGCTGTTCACCTGGTGAAGCTGTAATGGTATACCTGATCAAAAGTGGCCATCAAACAAGTGTCCATGATCTAATATTGTGTGCAGAAGAAAGCATTGTCAATGTCTTTCACTTGAAAGATAAAAGAAATGTCTTCGCCTTCAAAATCTGATTTTTAAGTAGTATTGAGTAACTTAATGACAGTGAAAGCATGTATGATGTGTTACAATATTCTGTCACTTCTAAATTTAAACCAAAAATTGTCTTAGAGCTGAGAACAATTTTGAATTCCAGAGTGATCATCTCTTCAGCACCACCCACATCCCGAGTGCCAACGTCACCTACTCCGTTTGGACTCCAGCCCTCTGAGTCGGTACTTTGGAGTGCAAAACTGACCCCATCTAGTAAATACTTTGAGAATATTTAGAAAACCTACCTATTAAGTTTTTACATTTGTAGATAATCAGAGCCAGCTGTCCTGGTTCATGGCGAACACACAAGCTTGCCAGACATGCTGATTCTCCTCCTACTCTTGCTGAATTGTTAGAAATTTTTTTTCTTCATTTCTCATGCTGATTAGCCAAGGCTGTGAACAATGAGAAGAGGTTGAAACTTCTACCAAGTAACAGCTGTGCAAAATCTGAGTTAATAAAATGTACCAAAGCTTTCAAAAGAGCTAAAAAAGTTCAGAACACAATCTCCCAATGGTTATCACTATGCACAATGTTTCAAATTTAATGTGAAAGCTTCCTTGTGTGCGAACAACTTGGGGCTTGGGTTTTGGGTTTTTTTGAAACAATGTGAGACTTATGTGCTAATTTGCTTAAATTTATTTTGAGGCATCAAAGGAAAACATCAAAACTCTTTTCATCCAACTAGAGAACAATTTACATTGAAGACCCTCAAGAAGTAGATGTATCAGAATAATGTTCAGGCTGGGTCAAGCTAAATATACTCTTCCAGGATCTGGTGATGAGTTTTGTACAGCAGAATCTCTCAGCCTTTCAGCAGGGAGGCCTCATTGCCACCCCTCCCTTCTTTCCCCTCCTCTATCCCCACCTTCCTCAAGTCTTATTATTTTTTTTGGGTAGTGCTGAGGTTTCCCCACTTCTCTGGTATTCTGGGTCAGGAAACAGTGCTCACTGCAACCTGTAAGAATTGGGACAGCATGCCTGAACAGTGATCCAGAAAAGCATCAGTTTGTGTCCATAATTTATCTGTACATCTGAAAAGAAGACAAAAGTGTGATCTAATGGCCAATTATATGCAATTCAGCTCCTTAGAGAAATTTCTTAGCTGTTATTAGCTATAGCTTTTCTTTATTTCTGGTGCCTAACCTAAATATGAAAGTTACCATAAATTTAAATATCTACTCCTATAAAAAATCATTAATTCTAATTAGTGCTAATGAATTCTACAGCTTTGGTTATGCATTTCTGAACTTTTCTATTACCTTTAAATTAATTTTTAATTGCTCATTGAATAGGTGTCATGTACTGAAAAATAAGCCATCTGTCTTTCATTCTGTTTTTCTTGGCCATGTTTATTCTTAACTGATACTCCGTTAGAAAACTTGATTTGTAATATTAGATTTTTCTTGTGATGTCCACGGTTATCCCTTTGGCCTTTTGTTTTCTTTGATTACTCTTGCAAAGTGAGCAGTGCTTTCACTGTTATCTCAGATGCCTACCTACATGTTTTATACTAATTAAATCAACAGCAGCAATGTCTAAGCCACTTGGATGATTTCTCAGACACAGATTCCATCTGTCAGCAGCTGCCCAGTCACAAACTCCCGAGTGTCTTCCACCTTCCTTGTGGTGGCACTGCTCATGGACTATTTAAAGTCCATAAAAGAAGTTTAAAAGTGCATCTGTTCCCGTTTGCAAGAGAGCCATGGCTGCATGGTGCCACCCTTTCATCCCACGGAGAGGTGACCCCTCCTTTCTGCCTCTTGAGACTCTTTCACTTCTCACTTGATGAAAATGCTGTTTCTAAAGATGTGCTGGTACACCTAGAGCAAAGCACAGCCCCTGCCAGGGGATGATGAGGAATCAGGAGGGGAAAGAAGGGAGGGGTGGCAATGAGGCCTCCCTGCTGAAAGGCTGAGAGATTCTGCTGTACAAAACTCATCACCAGATCCTGAGTATATTTAGCTTGGCCCAGCCTGAGCACTATGCTAATACATGCTGCTTCTTGAGGGTCTTCAATATAAATTGTTCTCTAGTTGGATGAAAAGAGTTTTGATGTTTTCCTTTGATGCCTCAAAATAAATTTAAGCAAATTAGCATTGCAGTCTCTCCCTAGAAGTTTAGAAAAGTGGAAAATGAAAAATCTAAGGCTGGCCAAAAGAAGACAGCCTTGCTAGACAACTTTTCTAAACCTAAGATCATGCAAACTTTAGCTACATTTTTTTTAATGCAAGTGTCTGAGTCCCAGTTCACAACTTGATATAGTATCCAATTGGCCAATTTATATTATGTATGAGATTTAAAACTGCTGAACTTTTTCTGTGGGATAACATAAAAGTCTCTCTATATACACACATATGCATATACATAGACAGTAGAGTTTAATTCAAAGAGATGAAATTATACGAAATTTGGATTTAAGGGATTAACTCTTGAATTCATCTTTGAAAATGCCAGCCTGTAAAGAAAATTGTATTTATCACTTTTGTAATCTTTGGCATGTTTGCTTTTCCTAAGCAACTATTGCTTTCGATTTTCAAGTGTGAACTGTAAAAATTTTTATATAATTGGGTGGAACAAGTCAGAAACAAAAGGTGGAACAAATGTAGAGGTGAGCATTGCATTTAGCTTGCATGACTTTTTAAACTGAGAGGACCAAGAGAAAATGAAACAAAAATCAATGTCTCTGCATGGCACCTTACACAGCAGCAGACAAATTACCTCCTACATTTGCAAGATCATGCTCTTAATGGATTGTGTTTCAAGGGTCTGACAGAGTCATATTTGGCTTTATACCTTTTGGGAATAATCTTAAGACAATCAACAACTCCAGCAGTCTCATTCTTGGTACTCTGCTCTGGTGTATGAGCCAGACTAAAAGTGTTCTCTTAAAAAATACCTCAACAAATCTTCAACCAACCAACCAAACAACCCCCTGCCCCTAAATTCAGAAGAAATGCCTCAGATCAGTGCTTTTGCAGCCTCTGAATTATAGTGTTATTTTCCTAGACTGAGAAAACAAGCCACTGGTTTACTATTTAAAGAAGATAAAAATGTGCTGGGTTTGCCAAACTTAGCATTCCTGTATGTATACTGTGTCTTTCTTGGGTACACTTCTGTAGTTGAAACCACTGGAGAAGATTCCTGTTGACTTCACTACTCACAGTGTAAATGTCTCCTGAAAGCCTTTCTTGCATACTTTTTTTTTTTTAACTCAAAATCAAAGTTTAAAAGAGTTTAGCTGTAGTGAAGCTTTAGCAGGGACATCTCAAAAACCAGCTCAATTGTCCACTGCCTGTGTTTCTCTTAGGTCATGTCAAAAGCAAGGTTAATGCAGCTTAGCCTGCAAGGAAGAGGGCTCTAGTGACTCAGGTTATGCATGATTGCTTACTGAGCTGGGATAACTTGATTAGGAGTCCAAGCATCAAGCACTTGCCATGAAATTCACCTTTCCACAGAGCTCACTTTCAATTATTTGTAGAGAGAATTAAGTATGGACTCAAACTTGAATGTTTTAACTACACAAATGTTTACCTTAACGAACCTGCTTCGTTTCGGGCCTGTGTACTTCAGGTTTTTGGATTTTATCTGAACTCTCTTCACTAGAGTTAGACTGAAAGAAAAATCCACAGGCATTTTCTAAGAATGCTTTACTTGGATTTGTTCTTCCTGCTGTGTGAGGTGATGTGACCTACAATAGTTTATATGGTGATGTCTGTAAGGAAAAGAACATAAAAATAGTCAAATGAAAGAAAGAAAATTCCAAAGAGTTGGTTTTGGAGTGATTTTTTAAATTTTTGTTTTTATTTTACTCTGAAGATGAAAATTATCCCATGTGGATTATTACTCACATCTTCCCCCACTAGAAAGCAGATCCTTCCGGAGTGAAAATTGGCTTCAAAACCTGAAGTATGAAATTCAACTTTTTATACATATTTCAGATTTCAGTTTTTGCATATCATTTTAGTAGAAATAGTCACTTCACAGAATTTCTCATCAAAAAGTAGAGCTGAAGCAACTCAAACTCATCCATTGCAAATAACAACTTTCTGCAAAAAGCCTCACCAGTTTCAACAATTCTTATAAACAGTCATTACTACCACTAGCCAGTTTTAATAATTTTCCTCACACCGTTGTCTGTGGTTTTATTCCTAAAGCCCAGTAAAAACATATGAAAGAATGAAGTGTGGAACCTGATGTGAGAATCAAAATATAAATAATGCTTCAAAAAGTATACAGTTTCAGGGACCATTTTCTTCCTGTAATTCCCAACCACCCAAGTGCAGAGTTCTCGACGACTTGGCTCATCCAGACACAGAACTGAACAGTCTTTTACTGGGACATACAAAACCCCAGGGAATTGAAGCATGTGCACACCTGGAGGTTCAGATTTACCCAGAACAAAATCCACATCATTTGAATTTTATTCCAAACATTTATTCTGCAATCATGGTGCATGGACATGGTTGATCACATAGACTTGTGGTACCCATGTAAGCACCACCCCACAGTACCTCACCCCAATGTCAGACAGGAAAAGGGAATGTGGCATCACACAACACTTGCTGACAAACACACAGGCTATAGACAATTTGATACATTCAACAAGAAAAAATAAATTATAAGTTGCTGATATTTTCCATGTTGTCCTCTCATTGCTGGAAAAATTATAGCAGTGTAACAATGGGAAAAAAACTGTATGGAACAACTTCAAGAACAACACAAAACTCTCATTAGGGTCAGAGATGAGAAAGTTAATGAAGTACTGGCACATCTGAAACTTCCACAGCTCAAGGCAGAGGACACTCCCCTGGCCAGCAAACAAAGCACTAGCTTGGCCTGGAATTGCTTTGAACATGGGATGGCAACAAAAATCTGGTGAGATGTGGAACCCCTGTCCCACACTGTACCTGGTCTGTAACAGCTCTTTGCAACCCCACAGAAAGTGTGTGCCCACCTCAGGTAGGACAAGAGGAGGGCAAATGGGATTGCAGAAATGAAAACATGACCCCTTGCTGTTAATGCTGTACAAGGCCCCCAAGCTGTCATAGGAAATTCTATCAAGACATCTCTACCTATGCATTCAGAGCTGGGCTCCAAATGCACTTGTTGGCAAATATAAGATCATTTTATTTTGTTGCAGAAGTCCTAATTTCTGATACAATTGCTGTATCAGGTCAGCATGATATTTAAAGTTATCCAATGGTAACATTTTCAACAGTGTCTATAATGTACACTAATGAACAGCACAAAGTGTTAAATTCTGCTCATTCTAATAATATTGATTTCCAATCTTGCCACCTTGGCTCAAAGCAGATCTCATCACACCATGTTAGGAGCCCTAACTACAAAGGAAGCTAATTCCTAGTCTGAAGGAGAGGGTCTGAATTTGCCAGTCCTGTCCTGCAGGCAAAAAAGGATGAAATTTTTTATAAAATTATCTGGGATTCACACTCAATGTTTACACAGCCATTCACTTAGCAAGTCTCACGTAACCTGTGGAATAGGGAAGTAAGGGCACTGAAAGGTAATATGTTCATTTGCTGTATATATAATTTTACAAGTGGTTATTAAAATAATATTTTTCTTCAGTTTTCTCCACAGTATTTGATTAGCTTCCATTTATGACTGTCGGGTGGTACAATCCCACTTCTCTCTCTTAATAGCAGCACCAAACCCATACATTTTTAATTTTTCGTTCTTAATTCTTTTTCTCATATATATTTCATTTTCTTACTGCTGTACCTCTATCCCAGTGAAATAAAACCCCATAAAGTCTGGCATAAAAGCACTCACCAATTTTTTTTCAGTTATCTAGTAATGAAATTGCCCTATTAGGTCAGCTTACAATATCTGTGGTGAATATGCCGTATACAAATAAATCACAGTATAAAACCATATACATAAATTAGTAGTAACAGCTGAACATTAGTGTCTCTGATTTTAATTTACAGTGTAGAACAAAACAAAAAACAGCTTATCACTTGGAGAAATACAAACACACCCCCCCAATACTGCAAAATAATTATCCATTTTGTGTGTGTATATATAGGAATATAAATCACAGAATCATAGAACAGCCTGGGTTGGAAGGCACCTTAGAGATCATCTTGTTCCAATCCCCCACCACGGGCAAGGACACCTTCCACTAGACCAGGTTGCTCAAAGCCCCATCCAATCTGGACTTGAACAATTCCGGGGATGGGGCAGCCACAACTTCTCTGGGCAACCTCTTCCAGTGCCTCACCATCCTCACAGTAAAGAATTTCTTCCTATCTCTATCTTCCTGTCTCTATCTACCCTCTTTCCCCTTAAAGGCACTAATATTAAGTCGTTGAATATTAATATATATCTATACTTGGAATATATATATTCATATATACATACATATATGAATATATATGCAAATTTTCTCGCAAAAATGCTCCAAATACATTAATTTCTAGATTAGTAAATATAACGTGTGGAAGCAGCTGACTCTACCTACACACTGCACTTTCTTCTTGTGTCTTACTCCTAACTGAGAGCAGCTCAAAGACTTACTGACTTTTCATATAAAACTGCTATTTAATGTTAAAATTCTTATTACCCCTCAACATTCAGGTACCTAGAGGGATCAAGGAAAACTGTTACCAAAATTACAAACTTTAAATATGATGTTCATTAAGGAAAAAGTCCCATGAACTGTTTGCTGAACTACTGAGAGCCTGCTGAGTCTTTCTCTCATGAAATCAAGCAGTTTTACAAAGCTTTAGTCAGCTTAGAAACTTATTAATGTGAACTAGGCCTGGTGCTCCAGAATCTAATGCCCAAATGAAAATTAGTGTTTAAGTAAGAAATAGGCGCCCAAGTTGCTATGCAGAGATCTGAGTGTTAAGGACTAAGTTATCAGGTCTCAGGGTAATTTGGGCTCCTAAGACTTGTTTTAAAAGGAATTTGAAAAGAAAAGCAATAAACAAACAAAACAATTAAAAATCCCCAACCCTTGGAACACTTCATGTTTGAATTTTTGTTTTCATAATATGCCCTACACATACCTCAGAGTTCTCTCACATTACCATGAGGTTTAGTTTTCCTTTCATATTAAAGCTTCTAAGGTTATTCTTAAAAATTAAAATTATGTAAATACATATATTCAGAGAAATGCAGTGCCAGCAAACCCAGAAACTAGAGACAACTCTATCACTAGTGAATCAGGATTTGCAAATGAGACAAGGAAACTCATCAGGACCCAGAGCTGCCCATTTGTGGGAAGATGGGAGATGTTCAAACAATGCAACTGGAAGTCAAAATAGCTAGAAAAGGAATGGGAGGTCAGGGAAGTGTCATGTCAGTTTTCATGGGCAACTTGAATGACATTTTGGGAAACATGGAGAAATACATTGTGGTGCCATTTCAGGTTTGCTTCTCAGCAGATCCCCACTGGGATCTCTTCCCTTGTCCCTGCCTCCTCCTCCTCTTGGAGAGAGCATGCACACTTCCCTGTGAGCACACAGGGGTGCTCAGGCAGCTGCTACTCAAAACCCACTTCATGTCTCCAAGTCTATATTCCCATCCCACTCACCACAGCACTTGCTTCACAGGTGCCAAGGAAACTCCACCTCATTTATTTTATCAGTTCCCAGTCCTCCCACCCCGGATTGTCCCAACCATTACCCCAGCCGCTAACGAGTTCACCTGTACTCACTCAGAACATTTTCAAGGGGGAAGCAGTTCATCATGTTCATAAAATATACAAGTTGTGCACTGCTATAAATGAAAAGACCACGCTTTCCCCCGTCCCCTGAAAGAGCATCCTGGGCTTACACAATCCCTTTTTTGGTTTCCCCATTGTCCACTGAAGATGTGAAGTTTGATTCTTGTTCTTCACTTGATTTCCTCTCCCCTGGGTAGTGGTTCATTTCTTGCATTTCTAAAGTTACTTTATTCCTTTTGGCAAATGCTTGGTTGATCTCATGAAATGTCTTATTTTTTGTTTCAGGCAGGACAAAAAACAGGTAGGTTGCTCCTGCAAAGCAGATGCCAGCAAACACTAGGAAGCAGTAGGTCTGTAAACCAGCCTGTGAATAGAAAATAGAGGACATGGTCATTATAAAAGAGAAAAAATTCAGAAAAAAGGCAGGAATGATTTGAAAGCAAAAGAGGGGTGTATGGAGCAGTTTTTAAGCAAGTACAGTACATGCTGGCACTCATTGCTAGCTGGAGTGCTGAGAAGCTCATAAAAACACATGAAATTTTGGTTCTTCCAAAATTCTTCTGCCTATGGCCTGTCGACAGCGAAGCAGGTTCCTGGCACAGGCACTCAGAGCTGCAATCTGGGCAGCACTGGGAGACACCAGACTGAGCTGGAGGAGAGCAGAGAGAGCAGGGGAGAGCAGGTGGCAGCAGGAATCCTGCACTGTGCTCCACTGAACCTGGCACTGCCCTGGGGTTTCTGGAAATGAGGCAAATGTTTCACTGGGTTCCTCTGCACTCTGCCTCCCAGCTCCTGGGTACAGAAACTGAGGCATGCTTTGGGAGTGCTGTGCACATCTACAAAACCCATGGAAAAACTGCCATAGCCAGGGGCATCTTCATCACAGCAGTTACAGGCTTTGAGATTTGCAAAATAAATGAGGAAAAACCCCAAATAACATTTGATGCTGATATAACATTTGTTATCACTCTTATGGTTATGGGAGTTCACAGCAGGAAAAAAATCCATAAAATTCATTTCTTTCATGCTAGAAAGTGTAAGAGTTAGTTAAGGGAATGCAAAGTACAGAACATTTGAATGTTATGGATTTTACTTCACTGCAAAAAAAAAGAGAGTAGCTGTAAAGAAGTTCATTTATCAATTGATTATAAATACTCCAACCAGCCAGTAGGAGTTGTACTTCACCGAAACATAACTGTTTCTTGCCTAGTGATTATTAGATCATTTAGCAGATACCAGTTACCTTTCAGCAGAACAGCTGTGAAAAAACATTTGATAAATACCATATTGCCATCTGAGCTTTGTTGAACTTGGAACAGGTTTAATATTACAGCTTCGCGTAAGCCACTTGCAACATTTGAGGAAACCTCCCTTCCTCCTCTATTGATTTACACTCTCAAACATCCACTGTACCCATATTTTTCTAATTGCTTTTATTAACAAGGCTAAATTAAGCCAGAAAGGGTATCTCTGACTCCAAAAATGAGGTGACCTTTCTGTGGTGCCTTGTGCGAGGTCATGAGCAGCAAACCCAAGGAGAGCCGGAGTCGCACATCACCTCAGGTGCTGCAAGGCTGAGGTTACCCCAGGGAAAGCCACTCAGGACAGAGGAAGCAGACCTGTCTTCCTCAACATACATATTTATAGATGCCATTAAAGGTATGTAAGTGAAACAGGTAAGACAGAGCCAGGCAACCTTCATTTTGCACATTTTTGTAATAGGCTCTTATCATCGTTAGTCACACCAGTCCTGCTCTGCAGGCTGGTTTAACTCTCTGCTTTGGGTGCTCAAGGTGTATGCAATTCTTAGCACTATTTTTGTGTTTCACTCACTATGCATCGTGCATGGTGTGTAAGAAGAACATTAATTCCTGCGTGGAGCAAGAAAGAAAAAATGGAAAAACCTCTTTCCTGCAGCTGCTTTTTAATACCATGGCTGATATCCAGCCTGCCTAGTCACAGTGGTCTCTTTCTGTGGATAATTCATTACCTAGTTCAGTGCTTCAAATCCAGCCTGTAATAGGAAAAGCTAGCAAGTGCATTCTCTGATATTGTCTATGGGCTCTAGAGATCATCAGTGCTTTTTCATTAAATCCTAGAAGCATGATGTCCTGAGCAAGCTGACAATCAGAAGCCAAACAGCATGGGTAACGTGGGGGTGAAGAATTCTGGCATGTAACAAATAGAACTTTCACTCTTATACAAAAGTAGAAGAAAAAGGAAACAGTAGACAGGAGAAAATAATTTTGCAGTGCCTCATAAATCATCCTGTCATGCTAAGAATTTAAATTTTACATCTGGATCTTCTGCATTGTAATTGTTTTTCAGGTGAATGGCAGAATTTCAACCCAGAATAATGTTTTTCACTTTTTAAAATTTCACTGGATTAAATATTCTCCATGATGCAAGTGAACCATTAATACCTCATATGAATAAACATGATAACCAAATGTGATAAGTTACCTGTGTCTCTTGGTGGTGCAGGCACGACTTTGTCCCACCTTTTTAATTCCTCTTTATTTCTTTGCTGTCTATGACCTAAATAAATTAGTACTTATTGTCTTTGATTCATATCTTTGTAAACCTCTTCTAATTGAACTGAACACTTATGAGTGCATGTTTTATTTGCAATTATCTTACTAATGTATTTATATTTATTTGTAATAATCATACTCTTCTTAATTTCTGCAATCCCTTGAGAAGTAGCCCTCAAGGACCTCCAACTGAAGTTTCACAGAGAATAAGCTAAAAATGAAAGTTTGTTTTAAATCCTGCAAGTGGGTTTTGTAGGGTTTATACAAGGCTGCATTTGCATCCTGCAGGATTTCTCCAACAGGCCTGTAATTCCCAGACAGGAACACTACAGGGTGACCACAAAAAGCCCTTTTGTCACCAGCCATTCTTCAGTTACAATATTTCCTTAAAACTGGTTATTATTTTTCACTCACAGCGAAGAAAACCACTCATTCATAAACCTCTTATAACTCTTCCAGGGTTCAATTTATATCACCCAAACCTGCATTTGGCACAGAACATCACATAATAATTAAATTACTCATTATAAGCATGAAACCTTCTATATGCACTGCACATTGATAGAGGTTGTAAGACAGAAATACAGGGTAAAGGGGGAGGAAAATGTTAAATCACAAATCCCAACTCAGTAAAAATCTTTAGTAGGACATAGGTGGGATACAGTTCCGCCTAGATATTTAATTCATTTTTATCTGTTTCTGATGTATTTTGAATTGCCTGGTGCTGGAGAAAAGATCTGAAGGGTGGAACAAGCAATAGGTTGGCCCAAACATATCTGATGTGCCCATCTGGGAACCTAGGAGGTGAGAAAATGTGGTGAAAAAACAGTAAATGCTGAGTTATTGAACAATGGCTACTACAAAAAAGGTACTGATAGACAGATCTGCCAGGAAACAGGATCTCTGTTCCATGAGATTATTGTACTTTATTTTATTTATATTGGATATTATTTATATTATGTCCATGAAACCTATATACCTCACTGTCTACTTGTAACCACCATAATCCCCTAAGTAACCCGTAGTTTCTCTTTGTTGTTTTACTCCTTCCAAGGTGCTGGAGATGAGCCTGCTGCTGCCACTGTAGAAGTAAAACCACAGAATTTTGCTTATCCTGGGCTGGGGTGGGAGTAGAAAGCTGAGGAAGAACTTCAGTTAAAGTCTTTGGAGACAAAGCACAGATTCTCCGCAGCTCTGGGTGCCTACAGACACGGATGGCCTCAAGATTCTCCATTGACATGTCCATTGTCAATGATACAAGAATAGGGACAACATATATGATAAAGCCGAAAAGGTAAATATTTTTTCTGTGCTTTGTGACAGTATTTCACCTGCTACATGGAGTAGAAGCCTCAGGGTTCAAAAAATTGAATGTTTGTGTCCACCAGAAGAGTAGCTTGACACCTTAGCAAAACATACCAGCTCTGAACAGCTAGAAGGGCCAGGCAAAAGGGGAGAGGAACATCAGAGGGAGAAGTAAAAGCAAATCAATTCTGAATGGAAGTTCTAAGCAAATAGAGGAAAAATTAAAGGAAAGTGCATTTCCTCACGTGAGGACAGGTTACTGCCTCACGCTCTGCTCCAAGCAGCAGCAGCAGCAGCAGCAGCAGCAGCAGCGGCGGCAGCAGCCCTGGCCGTGCAGGAAGCACCAAGGCAGCCCATCCATATCCCACTGACACATCCACTCATGCTGCTCTCTTCTCACTGCCTGCATGTACTGCTCAGGTTCAGAACATGCTGCACCTTTTCAGAACAAAGCCTCTTCTCCTCCCCCAACACCAGGCAGCCTTGCCAGAGCCAGGAACATGTTTCCTTAGCAATACCTGAAGCCAGGCTTTTACCTGCACAGTTAGAAACCCAAAGGTCAGAGGGAAGTCAGAACAAAGCTCTACAACATCCCGTGCTTTGCAGCTGTTTTCCCTTAGCCTTTCCTCAAGCATAACCTCCTGCAGGAGCACCCAGGGTTCAAAGGGCAGCAGAGTTTCAGGTGGTTTCCTAAACAGCAACGGTGCTGTCTCCTGATAGATATCCATTCAGAGCCAAGGGCAGACACACAGTGAGAGCCCTGAAGGGCCAGGCTTTCTGGGGTTACTGGGGGTCACCTGCCCCATCAGGTGTATGGGAGAGGGCAAAAGAACACGAGACACACTTATTGATGCAATCTCCTGAGGGAAGCACCTACTAAGTCAGCAAACTAATAAAACTTCTTCCAAGCAGGATTTACATTGGATTTTTCGAGGCTGGTAAGGGCTATTGATGTACAGGATATTTAATAGTTAAGCATAAAATTTTAAATGTGTCGCCTTCTATTTTAATACCAGCTTTCTAAGGAGGCCATTTGAAAAACAGCATTCCTGCAAATTCTGGCCAGCTGAATCCTGAATTACTCATTTTTGTCTTTTCTTTTCTGCAGATGATCAAGGCTTTGTATTTGTGGGAAAAAAAAGGAAAACCAATAAGTGATCTACCTAAGACACACATGCAATTACCACAAAAAAGAAACAAAGTTGAAGTATTCAGGCAATTCCCTTAAATCAGATCCCAGGCATGGCAAGCAATCAGCCCTGACGCTGAGGATGAGATACAGCTGCATAAGCAACATGTATGAATAAATTGGTGCAGCTTTGCCACATTTTCTTAAGCAAAGAGGTGAGCAAACCTGCCCCCAGCTTGTGGGACTGCTATATATGTTAGAAAAAGTGTACAGGCATTTCCCCCACCTCCCTTTAAATACAATAGTAAAGAATACTTAATTTTTAGCATTATGAACTGATTGTGAGTGCCCAAAATGACTGAGCAAAAGAGCTCATTTTTTTAAAGTGAAAAAGTAAACCGAAATAAGTAAAAAACCTAACATTGAAATGATCAGAATTCTGGTTTTAATTAAAAAACCTGGAAAATTTGCTACTTTTGAAGCAACCTAGCTGAGAACTGTCTTCCTGTTAACAGCTTGCATGCTGTGAACACCATACTCTGGAGGAATCTAAAAGTAGTTGAGAGGATCATTATGTGCAATTTAACAATGGTTGCTTACTGACTTAACATACTCTGTAGCAAAAGTTAAATTCTAAGCAGGACTGTGATACTGGAAACAGGAAAATATATATTCTAGGGCAGATACAGCAAAATAAATGAACAAATTCTGAATCAATTTAACAAACGTAACACATTAATATTTTTGAAACAAAACTTTTGACTCTTCCCAGCAAATGCCAATGTGACTCAAAATTGTCAACTTGCAAAGTCCCAGCCCTCGACACTAGCAAAGGGTCCTTGCATTTGGAAGTTGCCAGGAAGATTAGTGCCATGAGATGTGGGTCAAACTGGCTTTTGAAGTGCTGGGGTCAAGTGATAATGGTTCTATGTCTTATAAAATTGATCAGCAGAAAAACTGTTATTCATGTAGACATTTGACTTCATTTTGCTTCAAACTGATATAATGCAGTGAAATAAATGGATAAGGGCTCGTGTCCTTTACCCTTTGTCCTTCTTCTGTTCCAGACATAATTTAAGGTTCTGCTGAAAGTGCAGGACAATGGAGAAGGACTGAAGTATAATGCTCATGAAATGCAATTCCTAAGTAAAAAATAGAGACATTTTTAGACATGAACTGCAATTTCAACCACGACCTTCACACACTCACTAGCTCCTCATAAAAACATAACAGATCCTTATATTGTATCCCTGAAGTGGGTTACTGCTAATTAAGACAGCACATCTAACCCTCTGATAGCCCATATTTCATTTTCTCATCTTTGAGGGGCACTTTAACCATTTCCCTTAATACAGGGACACTGTCATTACAAGAAATAGCCAAAGTATTTGAAGATGCTTAAAACAGCTTGGTTGAGGGAAACTATGCATAACTTTCTGTGCACACCTGTGATTGAAATCCTTGTGCTGAGTAATACAAAAATACTATTACACAGTAAGGAAATAACAAGGACAACCAAAGGACAATCTTGCTGAGTAAATGAATCTTGAGGCATAAGAATGACAATCTCTAGTGTAAGACTAAGGAAGAAATAAAGTAGAAGTAAAAGAGAACCTCCAGAAACCAGTATAATGACTGAGAAGTACTACTTCACAGGCACAAATTATTTTCTAAAAGGAGGAAAATAAACACACATACAAGTCTTGGCATTGTACTAATATGCAATCTGAACTAAGGCTTCAAGGCTTGGAGCACCTTTATCCCATGTGATACTGAGCTCCTTCTGGATCACAGATCCAAGCAGATTATTTTGGTCAAACCCCAGTCAGGAGTCAAGTCAGTTTTCCATATAGCAGTTCCCTAATCATAACATTCCTCTGCATTCCCCAGTTATTGGAAACTTTTGTATTAGCAGGAAAGTATGAAGATGAGCTGTTCTTGAAAATTAAAAATGTAAGATGCATAGCAATTTAAATATTTTTGAAAATATACTGAATATACGATGTGACTTTGACATCAAAAAAAGACTCTGCACAGTTTTCTAGAAAGAGAAATTATTATGAAAGAAAACTTCTGGAGAAATCTGCTATGTTTTCCTACAGTATATTACTAATTTACCATGTAGTATTCAAGTGCCTCATAAAAATCTGATAGCACAACTTGAAATATGAAATAAAAATGCATCAGCATGTAATGAAAATAGCATGTTGGGAAGTTATTTGGTAATAATTGATGTTTAGTAATTATTTGTAGCTATGCAACACATTACAAAAAGTAAACAGGAACTCTTTCTAGATAACATGCAATTTAAGGTCCTGCTACACCGTTGGATTACTGAAGTCTAGCCCTGCAAACTTATTGCTAATGAAGAGTATTTCTTTAACACAAGAAGTCTGTTCTATGGCACCAGAAGTTTTCCAGCCTTTTAGATTATAGTTTTCTGCTGGTTTGTTCCCTGTGCCTGCTTCAGCTCATTGCACCCATTTCCACACAGATATATATGTACAATCTAATTTCTGATTTACTGTGTCCCTGTTCACATTTCAGCACCCCAAATAAGTAGTGATGAGGACTGGAAGAGAAGCCACATTAATTTTTTTTTTTTAATTTGTCAAAAATTGGTTGGTATACTAGTTTTCAATTTCATCCATATATTTTAATGTATGACTCAAGGCACTCTTTGATTATATTTATCTACAGATGGTTGAAGGGCAAAAATCTAGTCATTCAAATTAGTGAATTGGTGACATTTGGAAAACTAACTACTGGTTGATTTTTTTAGTAACCCTAAACTTACCAGATTTGTTTCCCAAATGTTTGGGATAATTTTGTAGAAGCACATCAAGGATCAAAAAAAGTGGCTGCTGTTTCTCAAGCAATCAGGTTAGTATTTAAATACACAGACAGGATTATGCATTCATCCTATGAAGGCATCTTAAAGATTTTTTTTTCTTGGTTAAGGTTTATGAAATAAGCTAAGAAGAAGATATTGCCTTTATGTGAAGAAAGTGATGAGTCATAACCTGAATTTTGAGAATAAAGTTGACTGAAATAGGAAAAAAGTTAAGGCTTGAGAAAGAGGAGATGTTCTAGTTTGATCATGTAAAAAAGCTTTAAAAATCAAAGTCGGAGTAACACTGCTTTCATCTTTAGGTGCAAACTCCAAGCTTTTTCTCTATTTATTTATCTTTTCTTTAAAAGAAGAAAAAAAATCCCAAAAAAACCCTTCAAGCTGGAAAAAAACTTCATTAAAACTAAACTGGATAATTTTGTAATCACACAACTGGATATTTTTATGACACATAATGATAAATTCCCCAAGGCTACAGCAAACTTCATATGGATGCATACTAAATCACTCAAAAATCTTTAATATGCATGTGGAAAATTAGAAAATACAGTTTGCCTTTTAATTTGAATTTACTGAGGGTCTTTTTAAACAGTTTTCATCAGGTGATCTGTCAGGTAGAATTAGCAGAACAAGTAGTGATTGTCCTGAGCTGCATGAATTCAAATCTGACAGCTAAGCAGAGCTCAGGGTTATCTCCCAGTTTTGTGCAGAAGGCAGAAACTGCAATTTTGGAGAAACGTGTCTGGATAATAATAAAAAAAAAATAATTAAAAAAAAAAATTCAGAGTAAATGCCCTTAGATTTGAGATCTTGTTCTCTGACCTTGCTCAGCTACCATGGAGGCAGGTGGTAGAACCAGAAGTGTCTGGCCAGATGGGCTGGAAGGGAGGGTCTAATGCTACTAAAATGCACTCCTCGTCCTCTGGAAGAAAAAGCTATCAAACCACACAGAAGCATCCATTTGCTGGATGAGTTGGGGCTGCCTCATGGACTGGGTCAGGTTTTCAAAACCTCAAGGGAATAGTCTAATTCTTTCTATCATTTGGTAGATGTTCTAACGACCTCAGTGGAAAAGGAATTATGTCTCTACCTCCTTTTGGAAATCTCACCTGAAAGTGTCTAAGCTGGAAAAGCCTTCACAATGAAAGTGGTGAAAAGCACTCATCAATTTCAATAAGCATGAAAAGAAGCTCTAAAGACACAGCAGTGTAATTGCAGTCAATGTCAGCAAATGTATTGGGTTTGGAAAGATCACAGACTTTATAATCATGTTGAATTTTGAAGGTGATCCCAGAGGGTTTGCTCTCCCTGCACCTTTCCTCTGCCCATGTTATGTTCCTCTGTGTGTTTAAAAAACCCCAAACCAAGAACTTCTTTATTTTGACCTGTAGTAGTAAGCTTCACCCTTAAACTGTTATCGGTAGAGCAGGATGCCTCTTTTAAGAGTTTTGACATGGCCAGTCAGGCCATGATCAGCTGTATTTCAACTCCTGAGATAAAGCATCAGCTTCAGTATGAGCTCCAGAGAGTGCAGACAATCCCCGGGAGAACTTCATGAGCAAGAAAAGAACCTCACCTTGTTTTCTAATTAGAAGCTGCTTTGAACCCTTATGCCAAAAAACGGCCCATCAATAGTGTTGAAGTGTTCTTAGGAATCAGAGCAGGAGAATGTTGTTGTATGTTGAACTTTTAATTTTCTTTTTGCATTTTTTAAAAATAAACTTATCTTGTTAAAGTACAACGCCAGTTCTCAGAGAGCTTTTGATGAAAGTGTCCTCCATGTAACTAGTGCAGCCAAGCAATTCACTAAAAAAAAAAGCTTATGGGAGCCTGGGAAAGTTGGGGCAGGAACAGATTAATCCATGCAGCAGTTAAGCTGCAGCAAGAAGAAACCAGCTAAAGAATATAAAAGCCTGACAGAAGTTGAAAAAAAAAGAGCCACGAAGCCAAGCTTGTGGAAGAGGGTATCTATTTGCCCATTAGACTAATATGGATTCTCAAAGCATGGGGTAAACCAGATGATATCCTAAAGGTTGAAGAAAAAGGCAGTGACAATCACCATCAATGACTGTGAACCCAGACAAAACCATTAGATTGCATAGCTTAAACACCCCTGTGGGGAACTCGCCACAGACGGCTGTCCATGGTTACAGTATTTTTTCTATCGCAGGACAGCATTTTTCCAACACATTCCAGCAAGGAGACATGTGGGTATCACAACTGATCTGTATTGCAAACATGGTGGGAATGTCATCCAACTTCAATAATAGGACATTTATTATGACCTGAAATTTCTTGTCAACCGTCCTAGGTCCCGCTGTACCCGCGATACCACGGCGCATTGATTACCGAGGGTGCTCAGTACCTGGATGAAGGGGAAGAGCAGCCCCACTGCGAAGTTGCAGAGCCAGTTCACTGTCCCAGCTATCATGAATGCTGCTGGCCTCTGAGACTGCTGGAAAAGCTCTCCAGTGAGGACAAAGGGAATCCCACCTGAAACAGGGTCCAACAAGACAGTGGTTTTAGTAAAGTCCTCACCCATCGGCAGAGACGAACAAGCTTCGTGACACACACCTCCACGACTAGCACTGCTCTGCAGCTCACTGCAGGGCTCTCTGAAACAGATTTGTCAAAATCATATTTTAGAGAAGTGACAATTCTTTCTTTCATGCCATCACATCTCCTGTTTGACGTTCTTTTCAGGGATGACAAGCAGGTAACAGAGCAGTGAATCCACACAACAGCTTCCAGAGCATCATGTGATGAGCTGTCTATTAAAAATAAGAATGATTGTTTCTACTAAAATGCTTGAAATTCTGAAAATTCAGAGATACTCCAAAATACTTTTAGATCTTAATAGCTGGAAAGATGGCTCCAAAGAGACTAACTCTTATTTTTTTTTGTAATTATTACCCACTTTATTTCAACAATAAAAAAGACAAAACTTTTGCTTCCCTATGAGTATACTTGTCATTGTTGCTTATTTAATACATTCCCTTACCAGATACTGCCAGCACTTCTGGCGAGGTCTATTTCTCCCATCAGCCAAGGACTCTGACCTCCATAATAACAATTGCAGTTGAATAACACATTTGTGACATGTTTCCTTCCACTTAGGCACTGGACCATTTTGTACAGCACTGGCATATTGCTGTCCTGACAGTAACCCTCAGGGAGTAGCTGTCTAGTAGCTGAAAGTATCATCTTATGATCTTTGGCTTCCTTCATTCCCATCGGATATTTCCATAGAAATATTTCTATTTTTAGAATATAAAACCTGGATTTTATTTGTTGATTACCTGCATAATTCAGTTAATATTACACATTAGACACGTATCTACTTGCAGAACTATTTCATTACAGTTTGAAGAACTGTACAACTAGTAACATCAGTATTCTGCACCTAACACTTTCTGTCTCTAGGTCCTCAAGTGTGCTCGTATTACCTGTCTCACCATTCAGCTTTGTAAGCAAGACCCATCCACACTGTGTAAGACTATGTAAGTCCTTCCTCAGTTTTAAGCATTTTAACAAGAGAGTGTAAACAACCAAAACAATTTTTATAGATACATTTACTTCCAAAAACCTCTATAGCAATACTGACCTCCAGATGATTTATAAATTAATAATAAAACACCACTACATACTTATCCATCCACTGGGTTTTCTCCTTGCACATCTTTCCTTGTTCTATGTGCTAATCTTTTGCATTAACTTTGCCCTTAGACATTTGTGAATACATCTCAAAGCACATTATAGATCTGCATCCTCATGTGTGCTCAATGGTCCTGAGATTAAACACATGCAGCAGAAGCTCCTGTGAGCAGCGTGAGATAAGGACTTGTAAACACCTAACATGACATGCAGATGACATGTGCTGTCAGACATTCTTCCAGATGCAGAAGCCATGAATATGTGCATAAAAGAAAGGCAATGTGATGCAGCAAAGAGCTACTCTCCATCATGAGCTAGTGTGACTTTTTGTGAGAACATATCTAAAGTGGCAGCAAAGCCTTCAACTGAACTTTCCGTGCCAAAGAGTGCCAGTATATGTTATACCCATAAAGTATAGAATAAACAAATTTATTTACTCCTACTTTATACATAAGAAACTGAGATATGGAGAGTTCAAGCCATCAAAACTGCATCAAACTTGTATCTTTCTACAAGACATATGTAGTACCAGAATTCTGTGACTAAAAAAAGTAACCTCTCCCAGCAGCAGTTTGAACATGTAGAATAAGTATCTGAACCCCATAACTTAACAAAATTCCAGCAACATGGAGTCTATCAATGCTTGATGGCTTCCAGTGGCCATTCTATCATACCCTTGGGATTTGGGTTCAAATGGCAGCAATCACATCTGATTCTGTCAGCATCTGGTTTGGGTCTTAAATACTGTATGAGGCAGCGGTTTGCCAGTACACTTGCCCCTTGGAGAGAGGAACTGAAGGACTGGAAACACAGAAATTGTGTAAGATGACTTATTTATGATCATTTCTTCTGTCATGCCTTTGCTGTAGGACAATCTACAGAGGTGTTGCTGTTCTTGTCAGTATAATAAAATATACTGTTGGAAGCAGCATGTGGAAAAGCAGAATTTGGAAAAACACAGAGAAAAACAAGAGAGAAAAAAGCCAGAGGCGAAAAAAAAGTATGAAAGGACAGAAACCTATCAGAAAGCATAAGTGTACTAGAAATAAAAATGCATAGGCACTATCTTGGAACAGGTTCCTTGAAATTCCAGTTTAATTTCTAAGAACGTATCAACTATCACTGGCTTTCAAAAATTCTTTGGAGGAATGGGAAGGGTGGCACAGACAGACCTCCCAGCTTTCTCATGGTCTAGAGAAGTATATCCACAGCATCACAAAACAGAGAAAGTCTGCTTCTGTAGAGGGATGACTTGACAGGGTCATAAGGAGGAACCAAGGAGCCTGAGAAGAGGTACATGAGATATGTGAAAGTCAGGCCAGGTCTGGGAACACAAGAAATGGAATGAAGCCAGGTCACTGCTGTCTGCTGCTGTATGCCTTGAAGAGCATGGAGCTGACCTTATGAGGACGGAGAGGAGGTCATGTGAATGCTCCCAGAGGCCACACCACTGTGAAAAACACACTCTGCAGCTGAGTGAAGTGAAAAAGAAATCTGGAAGAGTGGAAGGAAAACCGTAAAGCCTTAAAGTCACAGTCAGTGAAGGCACCTGAGATGAACTTAACCTACAGCCCATCCTCAGTAATTTCAAAGTGTCAGAGATGTGCTCAAGGACTCCCTTTCTCCTGGAACTCACTGTTCTTTGAGACACAAACCTGAGTGCCTGGGGCTAAAGGAAGCTGCATTGTGCTTTGACTACATAAGTTGGATCTGAGCAAAGATCACAATATGTGGCACCAACCATTTCTCAGAGTCATTCTCTGCAAGGTACCCTATGTGATCCCTTGGCCAGAGGGCTCTGTACTAGCCTGTACTCAAACATGGAAGCTTGGAAACCACTGTCAAAAGCAATCCAACCAAAGCACTGTATTTTTGGAATAGTCTTTAAACGCTTTGTCATGAGTTTTGCAACTTTAACACATATTTGAATGTGGGTGAAATAATTCACCAAAAAACCCCTGATGATCTTTCTCATGGAGGATGAACCTGGCATTGTCTTATCCCCTGGAAGGCTTTCCATACAATTTTCAGTGAGGCAGCTTTATTTTAGCTCTGATCATAAAACAAAGAAATGTATATAAGCATTTCCCGTAGGAGTTTTTCAGCAAGGTAGCTTCCAAACATGAATTTAAATAGGTAATACATTGACCACATAATTACAGTGATTAATTTCTAATACTTTGTTCTTTTTAGCATTGCAGTGAACATAATAAAAAAATTCTTAACATACTGCAGAGCTAGTAAAGAAAGACTGTTATACCTGTCAGGATTCTACATCTATTGGAAACTACAACTGTCTTACTGCAGGACTTGTATATCAATAAGCTGTTTAATAAAACAAGATTAAACCCACACAAAACAATTAGACATGCATAAGTACTTCTGTTTCTGTGTTGTTTATTAATTTATCTCTGTAACTGGTCCATTTACACATAGAATCAACGTCACATGCTGGAAAAAATCCAGACTCTCAATCCAGTACTCTTTTATGCATGAAATTGGAATGTTAGAACAGAAAAAATATTCTTGGTATCCATGCTATAGATTTTCAAATATATATTTAAATTTACACAAGTATTAATGTGTTTTCTTAGGAAAAATTAGGTGCACATATTTACTGGTTTTTTCAGTGAGCAGTTATTAATAAATATTGCTCAGTAGAAATTCATGAGTCAGTGCAGAAACCTGAATGCAGAAAACATGAGAGAGGAAGGAAAATGCTGAACTCCTCGTTCTGTTTTTATCCAATACCTAACTGGCAATTTATGTTATGGCTATATATATGATTTATGAAATGAGACTGTTACAAGAATAAATGCCTAATACAAATCAGAGAGATTTATTACAGTGGTAAACCACTTCTAAAGGTGAGAGAACTTTTGTGCCCTAAGAACCACTAAAGAGAAAGGAACTCTCCCTGAGCTGGCAGCTCATCTTTCAATACCCCCCCAAGCCAAACTCTTGTGTGTTCAGGCAGTGGCCCCATGGCAGCCAGAAAGTTTCCAGCCCCACCAGAAGGACGACCCGTGGCCACCCAGCCACAAACAAACAAACAGACAAACAAACCAACCAACCAACCCCAACCTAACCAATGAACAAAACCCCCAGAAATTGCAACAAAACCCATGGGAAAATATACTTCAGGAATACTGCTAGGGAGAGATGCAACGCAGCTACTGAGTTTCTTCCATTTCTGCAGGTCTACAGATAGAATAAAAAAATTGCAAAATAGATATCTCAATCTTTATAAAAGTATTCTGTCACCTGTTAGATTATTTTAACTTGCACTTTGTATTTGATTGAATTATACCCCACCAAATATGACATTACAGTCAGCTATGACAGCTGTACTCCCAGCAAATCCTGCTGAGAGAACTGGGAACAGAAGGTGTGACAGGGGTGTACTGAGTCACAGCTTCATGCTACAGACTCCTCTAGCTGTCTGCAGCTCTTCTCCACAGGATAATTCAGTAAAACAGGCACTTTGTTTATAGAAAATGGTATAGTTCATTAACCACATTAATTTGTACCATTTGAATCTTTTCTGCCTCAGATTAAAGGCCACTTGAGTAAAAGACATTTAAAGCAGTCAGCCTATGGCAAACAAAAAGTGCAAACTATAAGACCAAACCAACACACACAAATAATGCAAAATCTTGCAAACTCCGATATTATAATAAATAGTATTTATAATTATTAAGGACTGGTTTTTAATGCAGTATTGTGTGAAAGACTTTTTGCATTGATTAATTGGCCTTTGGTTTAGCATCTATATAAAACCTGCTATTCCAACAGCATTCAGAAAGCCTCTTCTGGAGCTGTTCTGAACTTTGTTGGTGCAAGGGAACCCGTATCATTCAGGGTAAATAAAACAAATAAACTAAGCAATGCTGCAGAACAAAAATATTGATTCACTCTGTTCTAACCTCAGTAATTAAAATGTTATTTCTTGGTTCTCATCAGGTAATTTACACTAAAATGGTTGACGTACAACAACAAGGCTATTACATAAAATTTAATAAATCACACAAAATTCTTTCTAGGTCCATTTAGGTAACTAGTTCTACAGCAGTTATTCTATGCAAAAAAGACACAATATCCTTATCAGAACCATCTGATAATCTCCTCTTCAGTGAAATTCTCCCCCTCTTGAATATTAATTAGTGTATTTTCCTATATTTTTTGCTTCCATAAGTCAGTGTACTCAAACAGAATTTTATGACCAATCCTCTACTGACTGAATAATTTTTCTCTGAAAATTTGTTCAACAAAATACTTATAGCTGATGAATCCAAATAAGTTCAGTACTTTTAAGATATTTTTCCTTAGATGAGTAATAACAACTCCCTTTGAAATACAACTATTGCCTGTAAACATGAGGAATATATTTAATTTTGAATTAATTTTAATTTATCAATTTAATTTAATATTTAATTTTTTTGCCTCTTTTATTTTAAGAAAAACCAGCAGTATGTAGGCCATCCTGACAAATTCTGAACAAAACGAACATTGGTTTTTTTGGTTTTTTGGTAACAATTTTAGTCTGTTGGGATATTTGGTGAGTTTTTATTTTTTTGTTATTATTGCTGTTTGCTGTTTGATTTTTTTTTTGGTCTTGGCTTTTGTTTGTAAAACTGAACATCAACATTAAATTTCTCCTCTGGTTCTTGGCAACATTTCTTTTTGCTTCATAATTATAATGCTGCATAGCTACCAAAGAATAAAATGCAATTTAAAAAAATACACTCAACTTATAAATACATAAATACTTAATAGCATTTTAAAATTTTTTGCCATATATTTAGATCCACTTTATAACATCATGACCCTAATTATAACCCAACTTTCTGTTCTATTTGGATGTGAAGAAATTTCTTTTACTGAGCTATGACTATGAATCTATGTAATAGAATTAAATGTACAATTATTCTCAATAACAATGATGATTAGGCACTTCCATTTCATATTAAATTGTTAAAACCAATTATCTCAATGATGAGAACAATGATGAAAGAATTTTTACTTTAATAAAAGCACAGAAGTGTCCTTTGTATATTCATCCACTATACAGATGGAAGTAGTGTAGAAATACCCAAATTAAAGACTCACAACTGTGTTCAGTCCTAGGTAAGAGAAATATTCATACAGTCACATCACTGAAGAGAAGAAAAAACCCAACCCCTATCTATTCTAGGCTTATTACTTCTCTGATAATCTTCTGAAAGAAATGTAAAGCCATCAGACATGATTTCCTGTCAGGAATTCAAGTTGACAGACCATTAGCACAAAATGCTGCTGGTTGTGAACCTGCAAGCTAAAGCAATCTTGAAAAGTCAGTATATTTTAATGAACAAATTATTCATGCTAGCACTGCACAATTATGTAATTGTATAGCTGCATTCATCCTGAAGGGTGCCAGCAGTAAAAATAGTGGGCCAAATTTTCAGAGAAGCTGGGACTGAGGAGTTCTCCCTGTGCTTCTCCTGTTTAAGATGGGCAACTTAAACCAGGGTAACAGAAACAGTGAGGACCATGTCTTCACTGTTTATGATTTCTGGAAACTGTTGAAGTTTTTAGGACACATGGCCTCAAATGCCAGTAATTAAAGAAATTGATTGCTGCTACAGGATGGTGGACAAGGTGTGAGGAGTAGTAGTTGTAGGACTAATGAATGTAAGGCAATAACAAAAAAATATTTTCCTTACTGTGATCAATAACCAAAACAAATATAACAAATAGTAGTTTTTGCTTGCTAACAAACAGAGGCTCAGAAGATGCACTTTGACTAGAAGTACCAGCTGAAGACAGTAACAGTCTTGCTGTGATGAACAATAAAAGCCTTTCTGATGAAACTCAGAAAGAGGTCACATAAGCCATAACTCAATGTTTCTAAAAAAGTGAAGTTTCTGGATTAGGACAGATAACACCTGGAGATTTAAAGGGAACAATTGCTTTGTTTGCTTGGTCAAACTGACACTGACTACCCTTGTTCATGCAGTTCTCCTCCTGACCTATTTTTTTCCTCTGAAAGTCTGCTACTGGTATTTATTCATCTTTCTATGCAGTACGTTGGCAAACAAGAAACACTGCCTGGACTCCAGAGCAGTGTTCATTTCAACATCAAACTAATAAACTTTTGCATTTAGATCTTAGCCATGGAGATTAGTCAGAAACACATGAGATGAACAGAAAACTTTTCTTTGCTGTGCCTGGGCATAAGGGAAATAAAATATTTTATTGACTTACATTCATTAATTCTACATCTACTGTTCTAGATATTTATAACTTTGCAAGTATAACTATTTTATACAAATATTTTATACAAATTCACAGAAAAAACAGGGTTTTTTTATAACTAGGCTTTCCATATCCAGTCCCTACTAATCTGAATAATGTACCTAGGTCACTTACACAGCTTTTGAATAAATGTTTTCTTTCATGGTTACATGAACCTCTAAAACACATGGGTGCATTTTTGCACCAGTACATTTTTTTCAGGGTTGGAGTTATGAGCCATCAGCAACTAATTAATGATCATTCAGGAAAAGCTGCTAGTTCAGGTAGGAGGAGTGCTGTCAAGTGTCAAAGCATTCACATTTTGAAAGCTTCAATTAAGATAATTTTTAAAATCTATTGTTAGCAGGATAAAGTTCATAAGTTTTCCTGCTGCTGAGAACTCCAGGTGTCACCTCCAGCAATTCCTTTATTCAACAGATACAATTACCTTTCAAATACTAGGAGTTCATTTTTCTTTAGAACTGCCACTAATTATAAAGAATTGAAATCACTTTTGCTACAGAACTGTTAAAAGCTACACATTTTCTCTGTGCTGCTCTTTAAGAGAGAAAAATTCAAACAAAACGTAAAACAGGTATTAATCCCAAAATACATGTTGAATGACATTCTATTTAATATATTCAAGGGACATGTTTTCCTCCCCCCCCAACAGAAGTTCAATGAATATTGAAAACAATTCTGGTTTTATTTCTTTACAGCCTAAAAAATCTGTTTTTTCACTCAAAGGTAACCAAAAGATAAATTCTCAGGCATGTGACTTGGTAGAAGTAGCTGAAAATACTCCTGCCCCCAGGGGTAGGCAGGTGCTAGGATGAGGCTGCAGCTGGCAGGGCAGAGCACCAGTCCCAAGGATGCTTTGGATGGATGGCACCCCACAGCAAGGGAGAGTCACAGCAGGGCAGGGCTCAGAAAATCTACTGGGACTGGTAGGTACTGTCTCCAGGTCATGACAAATTCCTGAACTGAACCATAATTCACATTTGGAGTATTTAACTGTTATTTATGCAGTGTTTATTTATTAATTATTATTTTAATTCTGCTGTTGTGCTCACAAAAGCCTTACAACTACCAACAAACCAAGCCTTTTCCTAAACACTTGGGAAAACTAAAGGTTATTTCTGCATAAAAACTCTCCATATGCAATGCAGGAACTACTTGGCATTATCAAAGAATGCCTATCTGCTGGCAAGACTGTAAAGACTTCTAGTCTATAGAAAAATAAAATTGAAAATTAACCTAACCTTTCAAATCTACAACTTTTAAACTAAATATAGAACAACATGGGTTTCTTTGTTTCTTTTTAACTGTATACACTTTTCTGGTACAGAGAGTGGTTTTTTTGCACTCAAGCAAGCTCAAACTCTTTCTCAAAGTGGTCTGGCATAATGCCTCTGTGGGAGGCCACGAGTGCTAGAAGTTCTTACATCTCACTGTAAGTGGAGTAGCTAAAACATCACACAAAGCTTCTGTAAATGCCTATTTCAGGCAATAATACTGATGCTGCCTTTCATTGCAGTACTTTTATGCCTACACGTGTGCTATCACACCTTTGGTTGTTTCACATCCAAGAGCTGATTTTTATCTTCTTCACTAGTGACATTTCAGGCTGAACAAACCTCGTGGCTTTCAAAGTGACCCTTTTATGACAACAGCTCTGCTGTCAATACAGCTGCATACTGGCATTCAGAGTAAGAGCATGGACTGATTTAAACTTTAAATACCAAAGTATCTTTGATGTGTCTCAGGGCACAGCAATGATTTCCTCTGAATTTTCTTTTGTTTACCTTGTAATGTCAATTTAACATTGTATTCAATGCTATTAATTGTATTCAACTGTGCTGGGGAAGACTTCACTTACATTCCATAAGCCATGACAAATATTATAAAACTCTTAAAAAGAGACAAGCATAAATGAAACATTTTTCTGGAGTGGCCTGGTTTGTTGCTATTTCTCAGCTGTGTCTTAAAATGCAATTGCTATAAAAAGCAACAATTGAAAAATTAAGATCTTGCTACCATAATGTTACTATTTTTTTTCAAATTCACCTGAGTTTGAATTTTACTGATTTCTCTTTCCTGTAATCAGAGTGTGACTGGAAACATACCACTTATCTGATTTTGTCATCCTTATGCATACTAAATATAAACCTATTTTAAAAGTAGGAATTTAAGTAAAATCGCACAGACTCATGTTTGCTCACACTAAATTCAGCCTTATCTGTGCTACACTAAACTCAGCAGGACTTCTGTGGGGAAATGCTGCTCGTCCACACAAATACTTACAGGATTAAAGACCAGAATAACTATAAAGACCAGAACTACCTCTAAGACATTACATAAGACTGTAAAGCCAAAATGCCTGAAGCCACTGCATATGACTTAGCCAGAGACTCCTGCTTTCTTCTCTCTAGTGCCACTGATTTAAAAACAGCAGCTATTGACAGAAATGAAGTCAGGGGCTGCATTTTGTTGCAGTGACCAGCAAGAAAATCCCCCTGGCCACATGGGCATCTTTGCAGACACTGAGGGCTTTAGACAGGTAGAAAAAAGGGAAGACTTTACACAGAGGATCGAGGATCTCACGTAGATAAAACACAAGATTTGAAGATAAAGGATACCAGGATGATATTAGATCACCTGGTTCAAATACGATCCTTTCAGGCACTATTTAATTCTCAGCCTTCTCTGTGACACATTATGAAGTTATCCTGGATCTTTTCATATATAAATCTATTTTCTTCGCCTTCGTGGTTTCTTCACCTTTGCAGCCCTTCTTTGCTAACTGCTGCCTGAGCAGTTTTGTGCTCCAACATTCAGCTCTAAGCCATCTCAAAAATGATGACATGATGCCTGACAACACAACGAGCATTTTTCACATTACAATACAGTGAGACAATGCATGACAATATGATGTATTAGGTATTTAAGAAAACATGTAAAAGAAAGTGCATACAGAGTGTTCATATAAAACAATTTTCAAATTACTTAGATAAAATGTAATCAGCCATGTGGAAGTCTTCCATGTGATACTTAGAGATATTATTCTTATATTTTTCCTTAGCTAACTGGCATTTTTCAGACATCCTTAAATCCTCACCTTGTTCTGAGATGCTAAGCCTCTTTTTCTCTTCAGTTCATGCATGCATATATGTCCCACTTTTAGAAATGGGCAAAATGCAAAAGATTTCAACAAAATCACTAATCTCAAACTTAAAGTGCCACCAAAATAACACAGATTTCTGGCACAAGGATGGCTTGAGTTTCCTAATCAGGCAATTGATATAAAATCAACTCCTCAGATTTTTGGAACTTCCATGACTGTTACTGTTTGCTGTAATAAAAGGTAATTTCTCTTTTCTTTCCAAAGGACTCCAAGGACCTCTTTGGAAGAAGGAGCATTACCATGTGCCTTCCTGTGCACACACGTGGCCAGTCTCCCTCCCAGATCCAGTGCTCAAAGGGTGGGCAACAAACTTGTGCTGCACAAACACTTTTTACAGATCTTACTGCCACAATTAGGGTCTGGGATTATTTCTACTTATTTCTGGTGGCAAAATGAGTCCAGTGCTTCAGTGCACAATGTTTCCAGAGCCAGCAAATTTGCAGAGATTTGAAAGCAACAATACTTATTCAGTTTCTGAAAGAAGGTGGTAAAATAAGATTGTTTCAAAGCTAGGTATTTTATCATAACAATACACCTCCTCCCACCTCCTCCCATCCTTCCATTTAGTTAAAGACTAAATCATCATTCCTAACCTCAGCCACCATGGTTTCCTTCTCTGCAGCAGTGCCTTCTCTGCTTATCAAAACTGGATAGAAAGGTGTTACACTTAAACAGAATACACTTCTAAGGAAGAAATACCAACAAATCACTCCATACAAAGATAATTCATGGAAAGCTTTATGCCAGGTTTCCAAGTTCTCAAGGTCTTGCCTGTCTTTTTGCTACACTTACTTTCACTAGGAAGGTTATCTGGAAGTTCATGTCAATTTTTCTGTAATCCCCAATTAACCAGTTGATCTGGTTTTTTCTCCACATGTTCCACTATCTGACAGATCTTGACAGATGGCAGAAAACCATTCTCTGGTTCAGAGGATGAACATATAATTGCTTTATGTGAGTTGGAAAATCTTCAAAACCAAAACCTGCAAGCCCCTCATCTGAAAATGCATGACAAACTCACTGACAAATGGGGTCAACATCCCTGCAGACAAATCAGGAAACTGAATGGAACACATTCTGTGTCAGTTTTTGGATGTTCAGTGGTTTTTTAAAATATTTGGCTGGTGGGTAAAAGGCTACAATCTGCAGCAGGTTTTCTAAAACTACAATGAACATTTTTCAATTCTCCCAGAAAAATCAAAAATCACTTGCTGGCACAGCAACTGTTGTAAAGGTACAATAGGTGAATGGGGAGTTCAAGAAAATAGCTAAAAATAAGCAGAACCTTCTCTTTTTTCTGTTTAAGTTAGATTTTAGACCCTCTTTTCTTAAAGAGATTGATTCTGCAGGCACAGTTGAACATGAGTGTTCAGTCCATGAAGAGACAGCCACACAGGTTTAACTGAGAAATAGGGAATAGATCAGAGTTTTTCTTTTTTCTTAGATATTAACTAAGGCAATGTTAAAGAAGGAAAACATTTCACATGTACCTAAACCTGTCTATCACTATTCAAATTTCCAAGAAGCTGCACATTATTTTCCCATTCTGTAAAGGCATTACAAATCAATGCATCTGCTCATGATGCATAACATGAACAGCACAAATGCTGTCTGCAGATCCTGAAAATGTTCTTTTACTTTTTTTCTTTGATTTGTTTTCTCAGCTGATTTTCTGCTTTTTGCTTTTTGTCTCCTTAGGAGTCAGAACCAATCCCTTCAGTTTTTTATATTAACTTTTTGCTGAATGAAAATTCTTCATTTGAAATGTATCCTATATTTATTTCAGGTCCATCAAATATCTTAACTTATGTAAAATTAACCAAATAGGCACAATGAAGCAACTGTCTGGACCAGCACAGCTCCCTAATCTATAGAAAAATAAACAATTTTCTTTCAGATCACACATTGACTGTATGGAGCATAAGGGCCCCTTTCATTCTTAGAAAGTGAAAGCTTTCTGCTGATTGCCTTTTGACAAAAATGATGAAGTACTAAACCACACACATGCCTGAACATACCTCTTGCTAGCATTACTGTTTCAGTTCTCAAAAATATCTGCAAGCTGAAAAGCCGAGTTCAGAAAAATGAAATAAATGAAAACCCTCCACAGTTTATAGTAAGAGCTGATCCTCACCATAAAGGAGCAAATGGGACTCATGCATTTGCTCTAAGGAAATGTTTTACACAACATCTAAGCTATCAAAAAGGTATTAGATGTTCTAACAAGAGAAAAAATATTGTACTTTTAAAGGCAATTTTATGCTCTAGAAAGTTAAAGCAGTATTTTTATAAACTCAGTTCCTAATGTTATTTGTTATCCTTAGATGGGATAATTTTTCCAAGTACCAATAGCTCAATGAACATACACTAAATTCATCCTAGCTTAAGATTTGTACCTATGGAATCATTACAAATTGTTTTTATAGTGTAACTACAGGAGGAATTAAGATACTGAGGATTAGTTGACAATAGTCCCTGTTTAACCAATACAAATGAATAGCAAAACTTCTACAAAAGGCTAGAAATATAAAAAATATGCAGCTTTATTATAAAAAATATATCTTAATTTTTTTGGGGAAAACCCCTTTTACTACCAGAAAGGTGGGAAACTTATTCTTGAACTTCAGTCTTTTCTCATTAAACTGTCAGAGTGCTACAAAAGAACACCAAAGTGTGAAATTTTCCTGCAAAAGGGGTGTCATAAAATATCAATGAGAAGGTGGCAATAAGAAATAGCTATTCATTCCAGAAAAATCTGTGTTGATAAGGTAAAAGTTTACAAGATCACAAGAAAGTTGAAAAGGAGGAAGAAGACCAGTTGCTCTGTTTCTGCAAGACCTAGAGGGTATCACACAAAGACTAACAAAGGATGTATGCATGAAAGGTGGTACACATGTAGTTTTCTTTGCCAAAGAATACTAAAATTCTGTTGTTTCAGGCAGAGATTTTACAAATCTCTGTGAGAGACTGTGAAAGTATTATAAGCTATGCCTCAGAAAGACCCTAAGCTGGAAGAAAATGTGCACTGGTTCTCTAAAAACGTCTCACCTACTTGCCCTGTCTGTATTTTGCTCTGGACACTTCCCTACAACCACTGCAGAAAATAGTTTGTACTTCTCTTTTTCTCTCTGGGGACAAAAACAGAAGTATAAACTATTCAGTTTTGATCTTTGTGTAGTAATTAAGGACTCAGTATCCTTGGCAGCCTGCTCGACTGCCCGGAATCAAAAAACTTTTCCTTGCAGTCTCTCTGCATCTTTCTTGTTGTAACATCTGCATTCTGCCTCTCAAGCACCTCACCACACAGCAGCAGGAGACTGGCTCTGCCATTGCAGCACCCTTCTCATAGGTAATGGCACTGCTCTTAGGTCCCAAAGCTGTCTCTTCTCAGGCTGGACAAGCCCAGCTCACCCAGTCCCTTCTCACAGGTCTCCTGGCACTGACATGATGACTCTTCAATGGACTTGTCACAGGCTGTTGATGTCTTTCCTGTACAAGGAAAGTGAGACAAAACTTGACACAGGAATTGCACTCAATTATTGAGTTGTGCCCTGTGATACAAAAAGCGATGGATGCAAAGTGGACTTCTTGGTAATAATGTCTTTGTTCAGAAAAAAATATATATCCTCTGTTCTTATTCAGTCATCTTAAAACATGGCTAAAAATGGAAGTTGCCCAGCTAAAAGGCAGTAAAGTAGTTCAGACCTCATATGCTTCTCTAAAGAGAACAGAGACATTTCATTGAAGATAAATCAGCCCCCATCAAAGTCAGCTAAAATATTGCTATTGATTTGCAGAAGTATCAGAATATGATTCTTCATCGCTCCTTCTCAACAGCTGAAGAGTCAATTACGGAGATTTTCATTAAAAGCAGTTAGTGTTAAGTGCTACCCAGATATTCCCATTATTGTCAGATATGGCAGATATGTGAACACACAGAGGAAAGGTGGAGAGGACAACTAGGTAGCTGCTGGTACACTGTTAATGTTCTTTGGCTTTAACAGCACTGAGCACATGAAAAACACAGCAGAAACTTTAATTTTAATGAATTTCTGTAGAAAACAAGCAAGTAATTTCCAACAATAGCTGTTTGTCCTGGATGTATCTGCAGGCACTATGTTCCAAAGAGATTGTGAAGTACAACACAAATCATGAATAACATCAGTAAAGAGAAAGAATCTAAATTAAGAACTCTAGAACCCATTTTGAAGAATGGCAAGGTGAAGAAGAAAAGCAGAGGGTTAACCTTCATATGCTGGAATTATAACATGTAAGAATACATTGATTTGCAAGTTCTAAAAATTGGTGGAACATATCTGTAATAGGGAAAACAGTTTGTTTCAACAGATATTTTAAAAAACCCCAATGGTAGATATTGCAAGTAGCTGCACTTAAACCATCTGAGCCACATAAAACATCAGAAGTGAAGTTTTAAAGAAGTTTCAAGTCAACATTTGACATTTCTAAGATATTTAAAACTCAAGAAAAGTTCTATTCCACAGAATTCTTTAACGCTCACCCCCTTGGATCTCAGTCTAAGAAACTTATGTCAGCAGTACAATGGACTTAGCTGAACCTGAGATTTGAACTTACAGAAGGACAAAGGGATTGCTATTTTTTTCCCCAGTATTGTCACACTATTTTGCATAGAAATTAGTGACAAACCCTTTTCCCAGAAACAAGGGTAAAAGGAATATCTTGGTTTTCTCCCCATTTTTCTCTAAAGCAGCTTATTTTTTCTCAGCTTTTCAAAAGAGGATCAACAGAATTACAGCAGTATTTCATTAGAGTCACATCAAACATCAGCAACTCTTCCCCAAATAAACCACAATCAATCAATTAGACCACTTCAGTGGTGAAGATGTATAAACAGCTGATTAATGTTTAATGTCAAACTCCTTACAAAGAAAAAGAGGCAATAACTAGTGCATAAGAAAACCTCCAAAAGCTGGAGGGAACAGAAGTCTTACTTTCTGGTTTACTGCCAAAGTGAATTTCTGTACAGCTGATTTGCTAACATAATGCCACTGCAAAAATATCTGTCCTCAGATGTACAAAGGAACATGAAACATGAAAAAATAAATATATAGACATACCTGGTCCAATGCAGAACGATGCAATGATTGCAAGGATACAAAATATACTGAGGTAAGGAAGCCAATGCACAGTGTTCTGGGTAGATAAAAGACATTAATTTTAAATATAAAAGACATTAATTTTAAATATTTTTAAAAACTCACAGACAATAGCTAGGGTTTTCCATGATTCTTGATCTATTTCAGAATTTAGTCTGGGGTTACTTTAGAAAATCACAGCATTTCTGTAGGACCATATTAGATTATTTGTATTTAAAGGCCTTGGTCTCTGCGAAATCCCTGTAGAGAAACACTAGACAAGCGCCAGAACTCTAAAAAATCACAACTTCTTGTGGTAATGCTCAAGCCAGCCTGGAACACTGAACACAACCAGCACCTCCATCCACCTCAGGTACTTCAGTCATGTTTAAAAAGAGCATCCAGGGTGGTCCAGAGAGCTTCAAAGCTCACCAGCCAAAGGCTTGGCTGAAGACTGTACACGGCAGGCTGACATTTGGTAGGACAGCCAGGTTTCTGAACCACAGCCCAGGGCTTTTCAGCTGTAATCTGATTTTGCAAACAAGGAAATCCTTATGTGCTGTCTTTCCTCTACTTCTAAGTAAATTTTTCTTACTGAGACCTCTAAATATCAGGAACTTGAAACACAAAGTACAATCCCTGCGGAGCTTGCAGGACACTGTTTCTTACTCATGCATGTGAATGCTTGATTCTAATGCTAATAGATGAGAAAAAACCACAGGTACCCATTTCTTTCTCTCTCCAACAGATGGAGTTTTACCGCAGCAAAGTGTGAATTTTTATTAGACTTCCACTATTTTTGAAAAGTTTGTTAAGATGCATGTTAAGTGTACTATCCCCACCTTGAATGTAAAAATATCCTTGCTAAGGAAAGTAATTATATTTTCAGTGCTAAGGAAATTCCCCCATTTTCTGATGTTTTTTCTCTTCTAGTCTGGGTTATTCCCTTAGTTACGTGGAAATCATGGTCTCCTGGACATAAACATTAACCAAAAGGTTTGTTGATCTATCAAAATTACACAATCTAGTGTTCTTGTCTGGAAGCAAATCCAAGGTCTCTGAGATAGAGAAGGTGCAAATATGGAGTAGATACAAATATCTCTGAGATTAAGCCTATTTGTACTGTGATCCTTTGTTCAGAGCAAATCTCTAATACTTCACAGATTGAGACACTTTTGAAAGGAGGTAAAACTGAAAGACATTCAGACTTGAGGGATTTAAAACAGCTGAAGGTCCTCACATCCCCAACTTGGCTTTAAAAGACCCGGAAGGGAATTATTCACTTGGCATACAAAGTATGCAATAACATCTCTCTTCAGGAGGAGAGCTGTCTTACAGCTGTGCTGGCAGGTGTGTGAAGTAAAGCTTTATTGTGATGTACATACACGTAAATCAAACAGAACTGCAGTGGTGTGCCACAGACCTGCCAGTCAAGCTGACCTACTGACTCCCTTCAAACAAGAAATAAGATTTGGAAGTCAAATTGATGGCACTACATAGGAATCAAAACCAGCAGGAAAACACCTTGGTGAAACACCACCGAAATCCATGCCATTGCAAATGTCAGTTTTGCTTCTCTAAAGTCCTTAGGAACATAAACTAACCACATTATTACACAGATGGAAGCCAAACATGGAAAATTACACAGGGCCAGAGTTTAAACTGGTTTGGTAAATCCTCCTCTGATAATTTGAAACACCTGGGGAAATGAGTGCTAATAGCATCTGATAACTTAGAACCATATCATCATAGAAACATATTGATTGGAAGAGACCTTTAAAGCTCATCTAGCTCCAATCCCCCTGCAATGAGCAGAGACATCTTCAACAAAATTAGTTTGTTCAGGGCCTTGTCCAACCTAGCCATGAATGTTCCCAGAGATGGGGCATCAACCATTTCTCTGGACAACCTGGTCTAACATTTCACCACCCTCATTGCAAAACACTTCTTCCTTATATCTAATCTAAATGACCCTGGTTTAGTTTAAAATTATTACTCCTTGTCCTAGCACAAAAAGCCCTGCTAAAAAGTCTATTCCCATCTTTCTTCTAAGGCTGAATGTTCTCCAAAGGATAGGTCTTTGTATTACCTATACAAATACCAGAAAAGTAACATGAAAGAAACATCAAATGTGGAAACTTTTCACTAAAAAAATTCCAAACCTAAAATAGGAATGACATACAAAGCATGAAAGAAATCTCAGAGAGAGTGAATTACAAACAAAGACAAACCCACAGAACACAGGTAAACTGTTTATTCAGCTATGGGTAAAATTGTCTTCATAATAGTTCATCATATGCATAAATCTTTGAATTAAGGAGTCTGAATGTGAGAATGTGAGAAAGTCTCTATAGCTTTTTTAATGCAAAAGCTTTGGAGCAAACAAATAAATTTGTTATAAATTCATATAAGAGACCTTTCACTCCTTGTGCCAAACTGATTAAAAGGATTGGTTTATGCAGGAATGTCGAGACAAACCAGAGTCAAGCATGTTTGAAACAGGTAAAAGAGACAGTAAAACTATGTGGTGGCCCTGGTGTTACCTGTAGGGTCAGGGAGGCAGTGAGCACTGCGAAGAAGACGATCATCGACCCAAAGCCTCCGATGAGGAGAGGCCTCCGTCCAAGCCGCTCGATAACTAAGCCCTGGAAAACAACAGGTGGCATTTGACTTGCTTGAGAAAACACTGAAGAACTTGGATCATGAAATATGTTCTCCTATTAAATATGAAGNGCAGGGGGTTTCCCCACACAGGGGGACCCCAGAGAGAGAGAGGCCTTTTACAGAAGATGAAAACTAAAACCATGAGGGTTGATTTTACACTATTCATAAGCTATGACAGGCACAATTGTGCTCATAATTATATTTACAAAATTTAACGTGTTTGGAAAAGCAAGTCAGCATGGTATCTTTATCTGAGACCACTGAAAAAATTTTTCATTGTTTGAATGGCTTACAAATATGTGCTAAATTTCTAGGACAATGTTCTTGCAATACATAATTTTTAAATGTCAATATGTTGAAGTGAATTATAGTCTCTTGCTTTTGCACTTTGACTCTTTCCTGATTTCAATATCTCTCTGACTTTAAGCTTCAAACGTTTAAAAATTGAGATTTAAATCTTCTTAGCATAAATTGCATCTTAATTAAACCAAAATTTATTTTAAATTTATTTTATTCTCAAATACAGAATAAGCATTTAGTTGTTATTTTGGATAATTGATGTAATTAAAATATCCAAGCAGGAGAAACCCATGCAGTGGAAAACTTAGCTCAGACAAGTGATTTTAACACTGATACTTGTGCAGTTACATCCATTTTGAATTTATATTTAACATCTGAATATAAATCACAAAACCTGAATATTTATCTGCTAGAGAAAAACACAATGAAGAATTTCTTAAAAAGCTGTAACTTGAAACTCTGCTAGTCTGACTCATTAAAATAGGCTAATATGTATTTTGTCATAACAGCTGATGTACTTTTCATGTTGGTAACTACTAAAATTACTAATTACAGTTGGCTTTCTTATGAGAAAAATAAAAGGATTTTATGAAGATTAAAATGTACCACTTCAAATAAGTTAAAGTCAGAATCACAAAACTGTTTGCCATATCATTATTTACTGGTGACTGAATGCCATTTTCTGCACATCCTTTGAGGAAAAAATAAAATGGGCAACTAAAATGAAATCTGGAGTAAATACCCTTAATTCTGGGAAACAACACACATCACTCCACTGCGAGCATCTAGAAGCAATGTGTTAAAGCAAAGTACAGAGACACCCACGAATGAAATGGCTTGAGAGGCAAGTGCTTCTCCCTCAGCCTGGAGTTCACCAGCAGGTTTTAGGGCAGGCTTGTCTGTCCTAAACACAGGTTGATGTTGCACCCTGAGCTGAACTTCCCCACCAGAGATATGCTCTGTGAGGCTGCAGTCACTGAAAGCAGCTCTGTGGCAAGACTTTTCATTCTTTATTTCTTTAAATGGTGAAATATACTAATTTGGACAATTTCCACGGCTTCCATAATAGAATTACGGAATTTTAAAAGGACCTGCACTGATATTAATAAGATCTTATGAGGTCCAAATGTTTCAAACTGCAACTGCTTCACTGCCAAAGCCTCTACAAGATAGCAGTTATTTCCCATTATGATTTTTAAATCCATCTTGCAAACCCACATGACCACACAGACCCTGAACCAAGAGACAACTTTAATGGCTTTGAAGGCTAAAAAATTATTTGATAGGTCTGTAAGACCCATCTTCTGCAACTTCTGCAAGAGATTTCTGCAACAGATGTTCCACGTGTAGTTTGGAGTGGATTATATGCTCAGCAATAAATGCTGCACATGTAATTTGACATGGTGTGCAGTTTCTCATATTTTTTTTCAATGCTGGATTGATGGTCATGATCAAGCAATCTTGGTGTTACACAGATGGGAGGGTTGTACTAAAACAGGGTCAGGGATGATGCTTCTCTTAGAGGGAAAGAAGCTCATCGATGCTTCTCATACAAAGCATGGAAAAAATGTGATATATAGTTTGTAAAACTCAAAACAAATTTTAGTAAGGAAGGACAGTTTGGACTTCATCTTCCATAACAGCAAGTTTTCCTGGTGAAAGCAATGCTGGTTTTGAGGCTGTAAACAGACAACAACTTAATTTTTTAGTTATGATTATACAAATCCGAAACTTGTTCCCTTGCAAAACCCACTAAGATGCTTATGACTCATAAGAAGTGGAAGATGATTCACCAGTTTCCAAGTATTTATAGTTCTGAATGCTCCACTGCTGTGTACTGGTAACTGTTACCTATTGAAGATCTATTGCAAATCAAAATATACTGTACAGTAGAATAAATGAAATAACAAGAAATCCAGTGTATGCTCAAGTTCAGACAACAGAAGAACATTAAAACTGTTTTCTGTGATAACACCTGACTTATGTGCCAGGCTGTGTAGGCTGATACTTGTTTCTGTGTGATCATAAACATGCATTTGTAGAAACCTATACCCAGTCATGACGGTTAACACAGCTGAAATTACTGAAAATGTGTAAAAAATACTGCAACCAAAATTCTCACAACACAAATGTTTCATGATAAAAAGGCAACGGTTATACAAAATACATTAACAGTCCATACAACTTACTTCTGTCTGTCAGGAAACACTTGTGAATAAAATTAAAGAAGCAAATGTCAACCTTTTCACTTGAGTCAGCGGCAGATACCAGGGCTGACATAATGAAAGCAGAGTGCATTAAAATAGATCAGACAAGCTTCCTTGGCTAAAATGAATGTGCAAGCAAGTTCTGCAGCCCAAACAGGAGGTTGCTGCATACTATTGCCTACTTATATTCTGGCCCTAAATTATACTAAGCAAACCCTGTCAGGTTTTCTTGATGTCTCAGCTCTGTGAAGAAGTTTGCTCTATAAGTTAACGTCAAGAACAGCCACACTTTCTCATGTATTTGGGATAAAGGTCTGAGTAAGACTCTGTGACTAGACTCAGACTTAACATGGCAAGCTAACACTGTGTTATTTCCATTTTCAATATCAGGATTAAAATGGACAACCTCATTTATATCACTTTATGGCACAATGTGTAATATCTTGTACCCAGGAAAAGGAGAGGAACAGCAGACTGAGAATTATAAATTGGGGGGGTTTGATTCATATTTTGATGCATATCCATTAGTCTACTGTGTGAATGTTTCATTTTAAAACAAAAAAAAGGACTATTGTATTTAAGTACCTAAACTGGAATTTAGAGGTCTAGCATCAACTTTGACCACATAAGCACAAGCCTTAAATAAAAGTCAGCAAGGTTCTCACATCAGTTTGCCTGTATCTGTATTAAAGCCATGACAGGGTAAGATCTTATACAACTTCTGCAGGTACCTGTCTAAAGATCGCTCTCAGTAAAGTATGGAATTGATTGCTCCATTTCTGAGCTCAGTCTGAAGTATTTTACAGTAAGGCATCCTTAATTAGCTTCACTTGGCAGTGGAATTTCCTATTCACTAAAGGTGCTCTCCATACTGGATACCTGCCAAGACCAGCACAGCCAGGACATAGTCCATGCAAGGACTTGCCTTAGCCAGCCACTTTTGCCTCAGTGGTGCTTGGCAATAGCCCCTAGAGCAGCACAAAACCACTCATTTCCTCATTCCTATTCTGTCCCTTCAGTAAACTGTAGATATTTCTGAAGCAAAGCTCCTTCTAGTGATGATTTAGTGGTTAAAAGTGTTAAGCTATCAAGTTTATGCTATAAAAGCCGGACTAGATCTCAACCTTGATCTGTGACAGCTTATTGTGGCAGATGCTTTATTTTCTAATGGTGGTATTTGCCCCTATGCAGATCATCCTGAATAGATTGATAAAAGAATTACTCAAACCCAATGCTTTTAATCCTCAGCAGCAGGATTCTTTAAAACTTTCAATTTCTGAATATATCCTACAAAAGAATTTGTACTACATAAATGCAGTCTTTAACCATGTACCCTTGGGTCTTAGGAGTGGTGCTGTAAGGCAGACCTTCATGATGAGACTTTTCCTGGAAGGCACTGCACATTTACTTCAACACATGCAGTCTTCATCTATTCAAAAGTCCATGTGTATTAAAACAATTAAAAAGGAATAATGTCTTTACCTAAAAGCAATCCTGTTGATCACTTGTGGGCTAAGGCACTGTGCATTAACACAGTCTATCTCTGCAGTCCACCCTGCAGAGAAAATATGCCCAAATGCCTCTCTTTGACAAACACCATGATCTAAGACTTGCCCAAGCTCTTTTTACTGCTGTCTCTATCTTGGCTACTACAGTGAGGGGAGAAATAGGGGGAAATGCCATGTTTGCCCCATTCTTGCCCCCTCTACTTACATCCTACTGGGAATTCTGGGTATGTGAAGGTTGGTTCCGACTTAGTGTGAAGAATGTCACATGGGACTGCATTACAAGGCTTACTAAAAATCAGATTCTAACAGAACTTGCTAGGAACCCTTGAGATTCTAGTATTTGTCACCTCATTTTTTTCACTTGCTAAGACTGGCTGTTACTGGAACATATTTATCTCTCTTCTGACCACAGTGGACCCAGAGTTTCAGTGGAGATATCTTGCATCATCCTGTGGAAACCATGAAGGAAATGTGTCGGAGATGAGAACACCTACTGAAGTGTCTGGAATACCCTTTATTTAAGATGTGCCATGCCCTGAGCAGGGAATATTTCCTTCTATATTGAGATCTATTAACAGTAAAAGAAACAAAGAATAAGTCTAAGACAGAATGAGTCTTTCTCATGACATCCCAAAGCAGATTAAAATCATCTTGCTAAAGAAGGCTGGCTTCCCTGACTTCTGTTGGTATTGCAAAGGATTTCCTACATTCTTTTATGGTCTAGTACTGCATTTTAACTCATTCCAGGCTTCACACAGCCTGTCTCTGTCACAGGCTTTTAGTAACACCTTCATGCATCATCCTGTGGGAAATACTTGGGGAACAGTCTTCTCAATATAGTCACATCTAGACTCTTTCTGTGAACATTATAAGCAAACCAAATGTGGTGCCACATATGGCAAAATTGGATGTGGGATGCTTCATTTGAATAACTTTCCCTTTTATTCTATGCTGGCTTCATGGAGGAGGGAAGGAATCTTTTCAGACACTTCCTTCTGTCTCCCTTTCCATTCACTCAGCTGTCATGCTAAAGAAAGGCACTGGAAAATTGTTCTCTTTGCCCACTAAGAGTAAGACAACAACTAAAATTAATCTGAATTACCAAAAATCAGAAAACAGCAACAGTAATCAATCTTACTGAAGAATAACTAAGTTTGTGGTATGCCCTTACTTTAGAAGTTATAGAACAAACTTCTAATAAACACAGGGAATTATGTAGGTATATTCCATCCTGCTTCAAAGAATTGCATCAGGTTAGGTAACTTACTGCTGTAATGTGTCTATGAGTAGTAAATCTATTCAGTATTTCATTCCACAGGATACAAAACTTCAGAAACAAACTGAAATTGATTGCCACTCCACTAAATAGTAATTGTCTAGCCAGCCCTCTAAATCAAATCTGTGTTAAGTACAATGGGTGGAATTCTCTATCATTAACCAAAAAATATACAGAAAATTTATATGGTCTCTCTAGAGAGAAGCCAGGGCATCAGGTAGGCAATGCTACAACACACATATTTCATGGAGTAAATTAGGAAGTGTTGGTGTAAGTGGAAGTTGTAGCCAAATTATGTGAATGAAAGGAAAATTATGATGCATGTTTCACCTTTCAATGTCTTGTTTATATGGCTTTTGCTGGAAAGGAAGAGAGATGGAGCTGTAGCCAAAGCATGCTACAAGTGGGCATATCAAGGGGTCTGAGGCAATACAGAGCTATGAAAAGGATGGAATATTAATTGTCTTTCCTCATGGACCACATCAACATTATTACTATTGTGCTGCTGCTCCCAAGAGAAGCATTAATGGAAGACTTTCAACATTTTTCACAGTTTCAGTATTTTATCTCCTACATATTACTTTGCTTCTCCATGAAATACATCTCTATTTCACTGTTTTCCTTTGGCATTCATAAGGGTCTCATCAATGGAGGTCATCAATGCCCAAGTATTCTTAGTGAGGCTCAATCTCATGGCTGCCTAATTTATACATAATGATCACCGATGGTACATAATTTCTAGTGGACATTTCCACTTGCTACTTCATTTAAGAAGACAGAAACTATACCTCTATAACTGGTTATCTTTACTGATTTATTGTGAGTAAAATCTGTTTTCTGCTAGCAAACACAACAGATTAAAAAATACCAGGAAAATTAAGTTATTTTCTTTCTTCTGTTTCTTCCCTGAGCAGTACAAAAGATATGTGCCTGGCTTAACACTTAAGGCTGTGAAAGGGATTTTTTAAAAAATGTCAAAAGGAGACATTGGGAGAGATTGGGAGTGGGAGGAATCCCCTGTCCTCAGTGCTAGGCATGAAAATTTGATGGGAAATTACTCGAATAAATAAGCTGCAAAACCTTCAACTGAAAAAACTAAATTCATGTTGTTGTTCCTTTAAAGACCAATAGTGAAATATTTATTAAAATTGAAGAAATAAAATTAAGGCTAAAAAGCAGTGTGTCTTGAACTGAGAAATTAGAAGGGAACAGGTATATTGGTACATCAGCATTTCCAGAGGTACAGCAGGTAGCATTAACAGAAAAAGTATTAAAAAAAACCCCTTCTTGAGTACAAAAAGTTACCACACATACCAGGAGCCAAAGCACACCCGTCCACCTCATTATGTATGAAGAGTGTGCTCTGAAGAAGCCTCACAAACTGAAAGCACAGAAGGAATTGAAAAGATAACAGACTATATTTATAGAATAGCTTTAATATCATGGAATCATCTCCATGTAATTATCATCTGTTTTCACATAAAAGAGATGTATTATCCACTTAAATCAGTGGTAGAATTATCATTATTATTTTTCATGTATCTTAAAGAAAGAAGCATGTGTGCAGTATCAAAAAAAAAGAAACTGTAAGAGGTAGGCACTTTCATATTTCTCTATTTCTACCTATTAAAATGATTCGTAAGATAAAAGCCTCTTTAATTAAAAAAAAAAATTAGCCAAAAACAGATTTGTGGAAATTCACAAACACCAGAAGATATTTGTGATCCTGTAGAGTCCTTGTGTCCTAGACTATAAGAAAACATACCTGATAGCTGGATTTAGTTACACATTTTGTAGGTCACAAGCAGTTACTCTGCCACTGAAAAGGGCTCTTTTCCCAAAACCATTCTTCTGACATTTAAAAATGCTTGCTGCTGTGTTCATTATTGTTCAAGTAGAGTTGTTCAAGTAGAGAATACATGAAGAAAAAATTGCAATAAAAATAGGGCTACTCACTTGTTTACAACTTTCCATTCCAAAGACTTCTCCCATTACTTCTTATTTATTACAGTGAAAACATAAATGTATTTCCTGTAGCAATTAATTGTGTAATCACCTACTAAAACTTGAAGTTTCAGTTTGCTCATTTAGTGTTTTTTCCTAGTCCTAGTCCTGTGCAGGGATGAGTTTTTCTATTGACATCTCCCTCTACATGCAGAGCAGAGCAAAGGAGCAGTTCTGGAGCTCATGTATTGGGGAAGGATCCTGCTTCTCCTGAGTAAGGCAGCAGAATTGAACACCACGTGGGTGGCTCAGAATTGAACACCCTTGCCCTGGCAGGCTGGCTTTACTGCTCCACCTCCCTGGGGTCTGCTTCTGCCAGCCACACTGAACACCTGCAGCTGTGCTGACCCTGAGCCTTCTCCAAACAGCACTGCAGCTGCCCAGCAGGCACACGAGAAGACTCTGAGATGTGAATAAACTGCTACCAGGTAAGGTTGTTCTACCAGCTGAACTGATTTATGAGTCACCACTTAATATACTTTGGCCCTTGCTGTTCCTGCCTTCTTCCTCTTCACACATACAAAGCACTGCAGGACATACCAACTTTTTCTGTTCCCTTTATGGATCCAAAATTAAAGAGCATCTTAAAAAAATATTTCAAAAAAAAATTTGGTTTGGAATTAAAATTAAAAATAGTATTTTGAATTGCGTTATCAACCATTACACTTAATCAACCTACTATTCTTTTTATATTTAAAGCCGTATAAGATAATAAAATCTAATAATATTGAAATATCAAGCATGCTAATGGATTTTTTTAACCATACTTACAGAAAAAACAGCAGCCAGAGTCTCAACAGCACCAGTACTTAGTGTAACGTAAGGGATTGTTTCACGATTGATCCCAGATTCACTGAAGATGTTGTTTGTGTAGTACCAGATCTGTATCAGAGAGAATAAATTGAGTTATTAATCATTATAGGTTGAACTACAATATATTGGTATTCAGTTCAACCATCTAATCTGCTCAAGGTGAGACTTGTTAAATCTCTGAGCACTACCTAGTCACCCAGGGCCGCACAGGACAACAGGTGTGGGGAAAGGCAAATTCCAGGTGGATTAGGCACAATGCAGCTGTAGTTCCACTTGCAGACCCGGGCAGAATTACAAACAGCTTCAACTCAATTTACCTTAATTCACTTTAGGAGTAAATCAAAGAAACTCAGTTCAAGCTTGAACAAGAGGATACAAATAGGTTTTGTGTGGCTTACAGAGCAAGTTGTTGTAGCTTCATGGAATACTTCAATACCATGTAACAACAGGGGAGAGAACAGGATAGAGATGTTGTGAGGCACTGAAGAAGCTGCTAGTTTTTGGACAGAAGGAGTGAGGTGTTATTTCTGCTTTAACCTTACTGGAGTGTGGACATCTGCAGTCAAGCCCCCCCACAACCTCTCTTTATTATCCACAAAAAGAAGAGATACTTTTAAGATTAGAGTTGCTTGGGGAAAAGTAATACGCTGGTTTTAGGATGAAATTAAACATAGGCTTGAAATAGCTGTCACTAATGGACAGAAATACAGGTGATATGACTTAGAGGAAGTTAATCATGTCTAGTCAGTAAAACCATATCCAGCAGTGACAATATCCAGGCAGAGAATATATAGTGGCAACATTCTAAAATAGCAAGTCTAGTAAGCATCAGAGTCTCATTCACATCAACTATGTTCAAAAAACATGTATTTATGTTTGACTCAAGGTGACAGGAAAGAACTAGGCAAAGATTTTGGCTGCCAAAAGCACGCAAGAAGAGGAGACAAAAATATAATTGATTTAGTAGAATGAAATGAAAAATTGTTGAAATAACTTTTGATTCTCAAAAGAAAATGAAGTTCTAAACCACAGGTAATTTATCTGTGGCAGCAAAACTCAAAGCCCTAGATAAAGATGGCACTAAACTGTAGCAGTGATATTTTTTTCCCATGTGCTCTCAATGGTACAAACAGGACAAGCACTGCTTAGTACGAGGCTTGTCTGATGGATGGAAGTGTTATGGTTGCATGAGGAAAACCCTGCTATCTGCCAGTACTGTGAACTTGCTACATCTGTTTGTCAAGGAACTAACTCAGCAGNAAAAAAAAAAAAAAAGTAATTCTAAATGTCTAAATTTCCAACCAGCCCTTCAGCAAAACTGCTTGTCCCAGGTCAAAGAAGAAAATCCAACTGACATGACATAAACCCCAAGTAAAATAACACACCAAAGAGTAAAATGTCACCTTATCATCTTACAGATAAAGAGAAACTGACTGAAGACTTGTGCCTACTGCTGGCACATCAGCTTTCACCAGAACAGATGCAGTGACAAGAAATGATATTAACAAACTTCTCTACATGAAGTAACCTGCCTTTGTGTGGCACATGCTGGAGTTAATTGTGCACTGCCCTGCTGACACAGAGCACAGACAAACAAAACCAAGGATCAGTTCCCAGCTCTCTCTGAAATGTTTATGCTCACTCACAATTTTGGGGGGACCCAGGACTCTCGACAATGTATTCACTTCCTATATACTTATACAGTATCTGAGCAGAACAAAGTAGCACAAAAACCATAATAAAAATAATTTTCTCCTTCATACTACGAGTTGCAAGATTGATTTAGTGCAGTAAAGTTAGAAAGCATGTAAGTTAGGCATTTCATCCTTGATATCAGTTTCATATAGCAGCTAAATCTTCTAAAAATGACAGAGATATTGCAGGTATGCACAATTTAAAAGAGAAGAAAGAGACCAAAAAGCAGTTAACTCGTGAATGAAATTTGCCAGCATGCAACAAGAACATAAGATGTTTTGAAAGTGGCTTCACAGAAGAGCACGACTGACCACTGATAGTAACATTAAAAAACTGGCAGAGCAAAACCAGGATGATATTCACAGACTTGTTACTCTCTGTAGCAGTACAAAAAATAAATTGGCAGATTTGCTAGGCATACTTACTAGGCTAATGATCACTTTTCTAATTTTACTTAAGTTATTTTTCTAACATGGTTTTTGTTAGCTAATGATTTCCTCTGCTAAGAAAATTAGCTAATGATTATGCTAAATGTTTTTGAATGAAAGAGCTGTGGAAAATGGTGCAGAAGGCTCAAAAACTAGATGGGCAACAGCAGTGACAAAGGTTGGGGCATGCACACTCACCCCTTCCCACGCTGCCTGATCTTCTCCACACCAGCTGTGAAGCACACACTGTGACAGATGTTTTTCATATTGGAAACATGCATTGATCCACAGATCCATCCCAGAATAATTTCTTTGCACCCAAAATACAGCCTTAAGAGCAGACCTTACAGAAGCCTAGGGATCCCACTTTGGGAATGACTCCCCTAGAGCAGTATGTCATACAGTGTACTCCTTGATATGAGAAAGTATAATCTTCACCAGTGAAAACGTCACTGTAGTTTTGTGATTTCTTTAGAACTGAGATAAGATGGTGGAGGATCAATACATTTATTATGGTTTATATGTATCAGATAAATGTTAACAGGGTAAAAGAGACTAATAGGAAACCATTTATTTATGTCAGTTTAGGTCAGGCTGTTATAATTGAATTTTGTTATAATTAAAAGCACTAATGTGATTGGAGCTTCACCACGATTCCTGTTCCCTGTGGAAATAAACAAATGTACTGTTTTAAGCAAAACAAATTTTGATTGAAGTAAAATCCTTAAAAAGAAGCAAGTGTTCTCAGGTATCAGCAGGATGATTACAGAAGTCTGCCAGTTGGCAATTTCCCTGGAGAACGACCTGAGATTCTCGCCTGAAGGAATCTCAACTTTGCCACATGCCCTGTGCAGATGGTAGCTGTGGAAAAGACCAGACTGACTAACAGGACACTACAGCCAAAGCAGATGAGTTAGAAGGAGCCTTCCTTGCCAGCAAAACCTGGCTGATGCTGGCTCACACCCAGCAGGTTGGTTCAGATGCACTCAGGCAAACCAACACCCAGGTTCAACAGTATCTGTCACACCTGGACCTGTCGTCTCATCTTGGAGCTTTGGATGACTTAAGCAGCATCAGCCAGGAAAGCCAAGCAAAAGAGACAAGTTTTAGAAGCCTGGTCTCTTAATCAAGTGGTCCAGCTATTTCTCTTGACCTTGCTTTTAATTTTCTTGGTTTTACTATTAACTGTTACTAACAACTGTTTAAATAACCCATTTCAGAACACAATTTTTGTGTGATTTTTTTTTCATGTTTGGTGACATTGCACGAGAGGAGAAACAAAGTAATAATAAAAAAGGAAGGCTTGAAATAGCCAACTCAACAGACAGGTTCCCTGACAAAGGCAATTTTTCTGAGGTATATTTTCAGAAAGTGGCCATCCAACAACCCTTTTAAATAACTCTGGCATCCATTTTGGACTGGGCATGTCTGACTATCCACCCACACCCTCACTTAATCCATGAGAGTGTGACTTTTCTCTGCCACAGAATACTGGACAATTTCCATCAACTATTAAATATCCTCAAAGTCATAAAACTCTTCCATTTCCCCTGAAAATTCAGCTGTGACCTTTTTAATAGGCAATGTGCTCCATTATTTGAACAGTCTGTTTATTACTGTAAGTGTCATTTTCTTCCCTTGTGTGTTGATAAATCCTAAAAAGACTGGATGACAAGATAATTCTGGGGTTTTTTTCTCAAAAATGTATCCACAATGAGGAATAAAATAACTTGCCATTAGCACTGAAATCCTACCATTAGAAGAAAACACCAACTATACAAACATTATTATAGTTTACCCTACAGGATGAAAAAACTCTTTTAATTCACTCCTAGTACTTAGCAAAAACTTTTAGATACCAGAGTTTCAATTGCATTAATCTTTTAAATGGTCTTGGACAAATTACTTTAATTTGGAGTCTTAAAGCTATAGAGATACCTGAGATAAGCCTGAGCTACTGTTCATAGATACAAAAGCACATGGACTTATTAACCCTGGGGGGAAAGTCTAGCTGGAGTGTGCTGCAGAGCACAGTGAGAGTTCCTTGCAGCAGTGAGAATATTGCTTTTCATTTATATAAGCAAGTAATGCCTTTGAACTATGACAAAAAACCCTTTCCCTTTGGGGTGCTTCATGAGAATATTTGTTTTGTGCAGCACAAAGCATTTAAGCCACATGCCACAAGCTGCAGCAAGGATAGCTCTGGCTGGATATAAAGAAAACGCTTTTCACAGTGTAAGTGATGTAAACACCTGGCAGAGGTTGCCCAGGAAGGTAATGGACTCTTCACCTTTGAATATGTTTAAAACACAAATGCACAAGGCCCTCAGTAGCCTGAGACAACCCTGAAGTCATTCCTGCTCTAAGCAAGAGCTTGGACCAGGTGGAAGGATCTTCCAACCTAAACTGCCCTGTGACTTTCTCATATAGGCTCAGATAGATGGTGAAGGAGGCTCCTGATATACATTAGCCTCAGACATATTAGTGATCAATAGGATTCATTGTTTTATGTCTTTTCCCTCTTTTGCTTCACTTTCCAAGACAGGAATACTGAAGCAACAAAAAAATCAAATATGCAGTGCAACCTTTTAAAATCACTTATAGGAAGTTTTGATGACTTCTGTAAGTACTGAACCAAATTAATCCAAGCTGAAATGTCTACTGAAAAAACTCTGAATAAGAGTGGGGCTTATCCAGAAACAGAAAATCAGAATATCAGAAGTGAAAGTTGCATGGTCTTCCTTTGCTGATATCTTCTACCTTTTAATGTATTCCTGCAAAGTCAGCATAACATGGCTTGCCTCAAACTTTTTCTGTTTTAAAAGCAATACAGATCTCTGTGGATCTTCCCACACACTGCTCTCACTAATAAGAAACAGCCAAAAGAGGGAACTCACAGATGTTGGTAAATAGCATAATCCAAACCCTGCTATAAAGGAAAGGAGCTCCCCAGGAGGTGCCACGGCCTGAGGAAGGACACTTACAGCATTCAGCCCACAGAGCTGGTAGCAGCCCATGGTGACGACCACGGTGACAATCTGCCATCGCACCGCGCGGGTTCTCAGGAGCTGAGCCACCGACACCAGCCTGGTGTTCCTTTGGACTCGAGACTCTGCCAAAACTTCTTCTATTTCGTGAGACACATCGTCTTTCCCAAGGAATCTCTGAAATGCTACAAAGAGAGGGCATGTACTTTAGGCCAGGCACTTGGCACTGTATGCATTTATGTCGGTTCTTTAAAATGGAGATGTTTGGCACAAACAGGAGGCATACATGGGCTACAACTTAATTATTCTTCTGCTAACAGTATCATTCTGCTCTGGATGTGGTTCATCCCTGCTAGTGGGGATGTTCAGGTTCATCCCTGCTAGTGGGCTCAGGAACTGAAACAAAACCATAAATTATTTGTCTCCCTACAAAATTTCTCTTATTTCATATATAACACAGCCTAAGGTCCAGTGAGGAGTAAAAACCCTGTGTGACTTGAAAATATTTATTACCAAAGCATCTCTGAACATTCTTTGACTTGGCTACTTTTGCAGCCTAACAGTATAGCTGGCTTCATTGCTGGAGATAGATTGGATAGAGAAGCAGATGTAAAAGTGCATATAAGTCTGGTAAACCAAGAAAAGGCAGACATTGGAAAGGAATAGCTAGCACTCTTCATATTACCTCTTGTTTTACTAGCATATAGACAAGAATTCACTATGTCAAGGTGATTAATATTAGAAATAATTACTCAGAGCAGTTCAAGACTTCATATTTGTCAATGCTGGAGTCATTTACGTGGTCAATGTAGGCAACTAACCAACCTCATCTCCCCAGAAACACACCATTTAGTACTGCACACTGATAACTAACTGAAATATCTTTCCACTGTGAATAACACAGGCTTTCCACCTCACACCTCCTCCAAGATAGAGATATCTCCTACTGGATGTGATGTTTGATAGATAGTGTCTATGCAGGTGATACTTTTGTCTCAGTCTAATGAGCACACCCCAGGGACTGGCATTTCAAGAGATGTTTAAAATGCTCATCATCTCAGAGTGACTGCAGAGAAACAACGACATTACAAACACCCCTGCAACAAGGCTTTGCAACCCAGTAGGATGCTAACACTCAAAACAATCCTTTACATAGCAGGTCACTTAAAATTGTTATTTTTATTAAATGAATAAGTTCATTTAGTTTACCTAAGGGCCAAATCAATTTTTCTTATCCACAGCTTTGCATAACACTGTCTATAAACAAATGACCACATATCTCAGTATGTTTGCACACCTTTGGATCATAAATAGCACTTCGATGGTCAAAAAAACCAGAGATACTGACTCGTCATTGTTAATACATCCAGATTTTATCTAGATTTTGAAGTTACAAAATTTTATCTTTACCCAGGTGAAAAGGCCAATTAGTGGGATTTCATTGCAGTGAGGGATAGGTCACAGAAATGAACTGGTGGCCTCCCAGAGCATCCCTCTCTGACACTTTGGTGAATGCACAAGGCTGCACGTTCTGCCTGCTCCCAGTCTGGCAGTGCAGGGAACTAACTTGAGCTCTGGGCCAAATGTTTCTGAAGCACTCAGCACTTCTAATGCATTTTAATGGGCCCCACCTGATTCTGCTTAACAAGAAGGATGATTTTTTTTTAAGGGATGAACCACCTCTGGGTATTGAGAAAATTCATAACATTCATATATTCTGATAACCAGTTTCTCTCTTGTGAGAGGAGAGGTCAGAATTTTGAAATCTCTCGGCAAAAGCACAAGATTTATCTTTTCACACAGGCTGTACAATCAGAAATGAATTAACAGATTGAGATCTCAGAACTAAAACTTTAAGTTTTGTCCCTTGCTATTGCTGATTTTTTAATAAAAAACATGCTAAACACTCATTTTAAAGAGTGTGATGTATTTAAAGACAGTGATAAGAAACGTAAAATTAGAACAATGTGTTCCCACAGTATGTTTAAGCCAATGTCTTGTGCTGAAATTACACCTTCCTCAGGGCTATTAGAATGTCGATTGAGAAAAATTCAGGTAAAGATGAGAACAATCAGACACATACCACCATAGTCTTTCACGAAAGGACTCAGATTTTTAAGCATCTGGTTTAACAGTATAAATTAGGTCAGTGCACATTTTTCTTTATTTTTCCTGTCCTTAGAATCCTCAACACTACTTTGGGTCACACAAGTCAAAAATACAGGTGCAGTCAAGTAAAAAGATAGCAATCTGTCTTTTTTGCACAAGGGAGATTGCTGTCTTTCCAGAGGGACCAGGAAACTAAAAAACTGCAATTGCCAAAATTGTCAAGTACAAGGCAGGAAAAACATAGACACCTGATTTCTTTTCTTTCCTTCATGGCATTGAGTAAAGAGACATAAATGCCACTGGGCAACTGTGATTGATACTTAAAATTACCAACAAGTTAAGAAATGCTAAGAAATTCCTATGCTATACATGCATAGTTTTGAATTGACACCACCCAACCTTCTTGGAAAAAACATTTCCCTGCTACTCAACGTCTTTAATTTTCTTCCATTACCAGCTTTTCAGTACCATAAGAATCACAATTTTATATATAAATAATGTGGAAATAAATTCTGCATTAGCAGGGAGATAGGGAAAGTCAAAAGTCTTTCAATGTGTGGGGTTCAATTTATCAGTTTTACACTCTAAACCCTGGCATTACTGGCACTGAGAAGCACAGAAGTCGTTCCTCTCCTCGCTGCAATGACTCATTTCCCTCCGTGACTAGCTGCTTCTCTCTATAGGGAAGCCTTATTTTCATGTAACACTTAAAACATCTAAGGAGTTGCAGTTCTAGAAACTTTTAAAACTTTCCAGATTCCTGTTTAATCCCCTTGGATCAGAAGGTTTTAGAAGCTCAGCCTTCAAAAGTTGGAATACTGCCCTCATAAATAGAAAAATAACTGGATGACTCCAGTCAAGGGGAAAGAAGTCAGGAAACCCTTCCATTTACTCCACCAGTTTTTATTCATCTCACCTAAGTGAAGGTGAAGCACCTGAAAGAGGTTGAAAGATCTGAAAAAAAGTCAGTTGGTACCATCTCTTAAACCAATCAGGCCTTTAAATTAACTGAAGATGGGCACTCAACATCTCAGCTACATAGGGAATTACTAATTCTTTTTCCACTATAGTACTTCCAGGACTGTGCAAAGAGAGCAGTTGTTATGAAGAGAATCAGCATGTGAACTTTGAGAAGAAATTTTAAAAGATCAAAATGCTATTGAGTGGTTTACAGTATAAAGCCTGCACCAGGCAAGAGGAGGCAGAAAAAGAGAGAAGTGGTCAAAGTTTGTCTGGGCTTATCCTTTGAAAAGAAACAAACAAAAAATTAAAATGAGCTGTGGGAGTATTACTGTCATCTGTTTCCCTTGGACACATTCACATCCCTGATGATTAATTATATTAAATCCAGTGTCACACTGTCTCACACATCTTTGTCTAAATTCTGCTTAAACAGCATCTTCTTTGGCCACTGTTGAAGGCAGTAGAAATTTCCCTGTAATAACTCCATCTTAACACAGAAATAATTCACAAAATGAACTAACAGTTATTTCATATAAACTAACTTTATTAGAGTACTGAATATCCAGAAGAATAATTCAGATATATCATCCTAGAAGAGATATCAGTGTAATAGTGCTATTTAAACCTAGAAAAATATAGATTATCTACTAGCATGCAGCATAGCAAAATTTAAGAAAAAATCTCAGGAAATATAACTGCAGGCAAATGACTTTAGGCTTTTCCCACATGTCATCTCCCTCTTCTTCCAAGTAGAGAACACAAAGATCTTTTTTGAGTTATTATCCAGTTAAGGATTATAAAGGAATCTTTATGTGTTTGTATGTGTGGTTTTACACACATAGGCCTGTTCAGGTACACCTGAAACTAGCCAATGCATACAGGTGAAAGAAAACATATACATGCCACCCTAAAATAACACAAGAATTGGTAAACAGAGTTGTATTAAAGGTCCAATGGCCTAATATCCTTTCAAAAATACAGGAGGTTTAAGAAAAATTTAAAAACAAATCAGACACATCACAATCACTCCAGCTTTTGGCAGGGGAACATCTGAGATGAAGCCTTCACCATAAGCCAGCATGGGTAGTGGTCATGGCTGTCTCTTCCTTTCCAGTAAGAATAGTTTATAATCCTTACAGACATACAAAACCCACAGAGAAACAAAAATAAATCATATACATCCTTGTTGTCAGTCATAACAACTTATTTTAATCACTGGATTTGCAGGAACTTGTTCCTGCTGTTAAAGTTGGGGCTTAACACCTGTCCAGTCCATGTGGGCCCCCTGAAGGGCTTTGTAAAAAATTGGCTGCCTGCTTTTTTAAATCAGGAGTGGCCTTGCTCTTTTGTCACACGGAAAAGTATCAACCCTGATCCATCTTTCTAAAAATTTATATCTGTTCTTCTCATTATACCTATTGTAATGCTTCTTTCATAACCACAGGACTTCTACTGTATGACTGAACATACTAGATGAACAGATTTTGTATGTCACCAATAAATGTTGCTGTGACATTTTATCCAAGTTGTTTGACCCTTAAGACATAAAAATATTCGCGGTCTCTAGGAAGCTGGGATACCAGCTGAATTCCATTATTGATTTGCCTGACCTGCTACTGTAGCTGCATAGAAAATGCAAGATTCCTCCCTGTAACAGTGCACTTCAAAAAAGACACCCCAACTCATCAACTGCAAGTGTTAATAACACATGTTGTTAGTTGTAACAAATGTTCCATTTTACTACTACTGATTTTATTTATATTACATCGTTGTGATACAGATCAGGGGTGCACTTGGCATGCAACTAATAGACAGCTAATGTAAAATCCCTGTCTTACTGTCCTAGAACTTGGATGGTAAACTGATATAATTGTAGCAGAAGGTTTTTCTTTTTCTTTTTGTTTCTATCCCTGTCACTTTTCATTTCCACAATCTCCTTCCAAAGTTCTTCTCTTCAGCCATTAGAATACCCATTTCTCCTCTGTTGTCTGGCCTTGATTAAAAAGAAGGATCACACCAGTTAAATGCTAGGCAATTTCCTCCCTTCTATTCTTATCAAATGAGAAGAATATTAGTTATGGGACCTGGGAGAGGAGCTGGGAGGCTTCTGCCCTTGCTTCATTACCAGGTTTAGTTTCTTGGGCAAAGCAGGTTTACAGATTATGCTGCGGTTCCAGCGGACTGTTCTCTCCCCAAAACACATGGATCAGTTCTCCCACATTCAGCAGTGAGACAGGAATATGAGAGATAGTTCAGATCCTTTGGGTCTCAGGGAGTAGGATACAGGTTGGTGACATGAAGGAAGATGAGCCAAGCTCATCTGTCAGTGCTGCTTTTGGCAGCAAGCAGCAGCAGGCCAGACACGGTGTCCGTATGTCCGATCAGCCAGACATCGGCTCAGCCGCGCGCAGCGAGCGCCGCCTGCACTGCTGGAAAGGGGAGAGCAGGGGACTGGGTAAAACCCTGCTCGTGGGGCTCAGGACACCTCACTCACCTGAGGCATTGCTGCCCCTGGGCCCCAAAGAATAGCTTCTCTCATGGTGCTGTGGCTTAGGCTTGCACATGATGCCTCTCTAACTCTCTCCCCTCGTTCCTTCATTTTTTCATTGTTTACGCAACACATTCTGGTCCTTCCCCTTCTCTCAGTCTCTTATTTGACCCTTAAAGACATCTGCGAGAAAAGAGGCTGACACCACTTGTATTTTGGTAGTTATAGACTGGTTATGTCCTGAGACAGAGAAGAAAAGGAGGAGATGAAAGCAAGGGCAAAACTTTGTGGAAGCTCAATGACCTACATTATCTCACTGGATATTATTGCTCTAAAACAATTAGGAAGATTAATGCTGTCAGCTCCATTTTAGGAGCTTTGACATACACGCATACTTTAGAGTATTTCATAAAGACTAACATAGTCATCTGCTTTAAATACAGCAGACCTTTTGCAAATAGTAGTTTTATCTTTCTCTGACAAGATATAATCCACAGTGAAATATATATTTGCATGAATAACCTTGATCCATTAAGGTAAAGAAAAGGGATTTAGTCAGGAGAAAGAGTTGCAAATTTCCAATATTAATATGCAGATTTAAGCTAAGAGGCAAATGATTTAAAAGCATTACTGCAGTCATCATTAAAATGAAGAATTCTGCTTTGTCATTATATGACTTACAAGCAGAAGGGCATTTTAATAAATCACAACTCCTCCAGTCTCCTTAATACTTAGACTTTTCCTCCCCCATTTCTGCTGATAATGCGAATATCCAGATGATTTGTCTCGATTGTTGATTCACTCTCCTATTTTTTGAATTCCACTGTAGACCACATTCAAAATGAATTACACTGTGTACTACAACATATCTCAGAATTTAGTATTTTCTTTTAGAATTAATAAAATCCAAAAGCATATATTCATATGCAGTTACTTTGAAAAAGCTTTTTATATCAGTTGTCTTTTTTTTTCTCAAAGTATCTAAATTTATAGTCTTAGGGTGGCTCATGAAAGCCATCTTCTTGTAATCAGCAAACCAGCAGCTAAAGCTCATTTCCCCAGGCAACTGCTCTCCTGATGCTTTCTCCTCCAAAACCTACCTCCAATGCCTCTGGATCAGATTTCAAATTATTTTCAGAACATGTATGCTGAAAACATCCCAGAGTGCAGTTGGCACATCAGCAGCAGCAGCAGCAATAAATGGTGTGGCTTTCAAGGCAGGTGGTGTTATTTTACTAACATGTTTTATACTTTTTAAACTCTACCTGTGAGAGGTCCAGTTTCACTGTCAGTGCTGAGGTCTCCTGGTACTGTAGCAGGATTTTCACTAGTTCCTCATAGCAAGGGTAACATTATGCAATAGCATTGCAGATGCAGACTCTTTGCTAGCCATAGCTCTGGAGAGGTATCTACAGTTTTATCAGGCAGAAACGAGCCAGTTTAAACTTGGCACCCAAAAGCATTTCTTCCCTGCCCAGCCATGGTGCTGCAGAAGTTTCCACCCAACAGCCAACCCGAGCTGGGTCCTGCAGCCCTGCTGGGTGCTCTGAGCACAGCTGGCAGGGCAGCCCTTTCCTTCGTGGACCTTGGAAAAGCTGCTCTCTGCCTCCTCAAAACTCTGCTGACCCTGTGAAGCTTAAGAACTCTTCCCAAAACCTCGTTGCTTTTGTGCCTTTTTTTTTAAGCATTGAATAGTATCTCTAAGTGTCTGAGGCTCCAACCTTTACAGAATCCTTCATTCAATACCAAATTGAAACAACATGGGAGTCTCTCCATTAGTACGCTATTTCTTTTTCAGAAGGCTCTTCAGAACAAAAAAGGCCAATTTTTAGTTACAAAATAGAAGAAACTGGATAGAGTTGCATTAATTTAATGCTAAAAGATTATTACATTTATATTTCAGGTGTTGATACACACCTTACAAGTAATTTTGCAAGCAGCGAGTTCATGACTGAAAATGTTAAGGATCGTATTCAAACAAAGTTTTTAAGAATAATTTGTAAAGCACTTATGTTTGGTATTTTGTTATTACAACCAGACTCCTTTTTTACAGACTCATGTTTTTCACATGTTGTTATAATAAGCTAAATCAAATTTTTTAATATTCTCTCACCTGTATTGAGACCATAGTAAATTTACTGGGGTGGAGGATGCAGCAACTGTGATCATGCAAGCAAACAGTTTTATATCTAGAATCTAAAGTAAGGACAAAATATTCTGTGTCTGTGAAGGTGAAGCAATATGGAAGTGCCTGAATTTTTCAGTTAAACAGATGTATGGGGTTTTTATTAGATCAGCAAAAGTTATTGAGTTACAGGACACAGGGTCAAGCACAGCGACTACTGGGGGAAAAAAAGGCAGCATTTTTTTGTGTTTTTCTTAGTCAAAGTGCAAAGACTGTAGATAAGGGAGAGGCACGATGACTGAAATCACCTTTCACTTTCAAATGAACCCTGCATAGAGTGGCTGGCACACAATAGCAGGATGATTTGGTTAGTTCTGTATCACCACATGTGATGTTATATAACTTACCTTGCTGGAGAATTTAATTTATAAAAACTTCAAAGCTACAGCTATATTTACGCATACAGAGACGAACAAAAATGTGAGAAAAATTATTGCCAAGAGGTTCTCTCCTGTGAGAATATTCTGCTTCTAGTGTGGTATCAGACTCAGATATCTCCAGCCTGAATCCCTACAATAAACACCCTTCGTTGAAAAAAGTACCATATCATACCTTTTTCTGCCTTGCTCCTGTTATGCTTTTCAAGGAGGAGGTACCGAGGACTTTCGGGAAGAAAAGGCAGAACGACGACTTGTATCAGTGATGGAACAATGATTGCTCCAAACAAGAAAGGCCACCGAGATTCCTGCAAATGGATGCAAACGTGAGTCAGTAACACTCTCCCATAGTGACACCTGGAAGAAAATTGGCTTTGATAGGAAACACTGTAATTTTCCATCATTCAAAGTATTGTGTCCACCAGCAGAGTGACGTGTTTCTCCCAAGCTTAGTAAGTGGTTTGAACACTTCCCTCTCAGATCACCTCACTCAAGGGGCAAGCCCCTAAACTACTTTCTGTTATCAGTTTTTATTTTACATTCTTTCACTTCAGCAAGGCCTAAAGCACTACTCTACGTGGTATGGGATGTAATCCACACCTCAAACCTGAAACGGGGCCCAAGATAACGGAAAAACTCCCAGAAATAATGGGTGAGGTATCTTCCAATCAAACTTTTCACTTGCCCTTTTAGGCACAAGAGTGAGAAAGGTGTTTGTAAAAAATTCTCCCGGGATGAGAAAACAGCTTGAGAAAGTGTTTTTTCAAACAATTTAAAGGTAATCAGTCACCCCAAGAGCCTGCCTTACCATGAAGGCTTCAAGACCCTATTTCTTCACTCCTTTTTTCTTTTTTTTTTTCCACTTGAGTGGAAAACTTTATGTAATGTAGGTGAACGAAAAGTGGTCAATACTGTTTACAGACAAACAAGCCTGGATCTTATTTTAAAAACCAGAAAACTAAGGTTAGGCCTTTAAAACCAGTCAATAACCACATAATCAAAGTGGGTACTGATTTGTAAAGAATAACTTGGGAAAACAGGCAACTATAACTTGTAACCTTCATTCCATATCTCCCTGGAATAATTTCCTGTAATAGAAACCGCTTTGCTATGTACCATATAAAAATAAAATTATAGGATGTTAAAATTTTTGACAATATCTCCAGCTAAAAATCTTACTCTTGATCAGCACATCATATTTTCTGTAGTTTTTTTTCCACAATGTCAAGGGCGTTTCTTAAAGGAAAAAAAGTATTCTTTGTATACTGTTATTATTAGAATTCTGCCCACTTATGGAGACTTCCCTGGAATAAACTTAGACTCCTTTTAAAGTCTTCTATAGTGTATGGTTTAGAAGTTGGTCACTTTTATCTCAAATAACTCTTCTTGAAAGCATTATTTTGAAAAAATTATGAACAAGACTCTGAACTTACCCTTCACAATAAACAGCAAACCCTGTTACTATAATGAAAAGCCCTTTATTTTTGCCACATAAGACACCACGTATCCTCTGTTAAAGATTTCTGTTTTACTTTTTATCATGCTAACTTCTAAAACCTTAAGGTAAACTCATGAATACTCATAAACGCTCATAAATATGCTCCCATTTGCCATTTTGGCATTAATTGATCAGGAAGTCACTGAAGCCCAGGGAAACTTCTCCATCCATTTCAAAAGATTTCATGTGTATTCAACATTATGGAGTGTGCGTTATGCTTGCTTTTCTCTTGATTTACATTATACAAGCTTAACTCTTTCCTCTCACTAAAGAAAAAAATTAGTAGGACTAATATAAGTTTAAAGGATTCACTAAAATTGCTGGAAATCAGGTTGAACTAGACCCTATGAAGAGAACTAAGAGAAGCAGGCAATAGGAGGGTTTCATAACCTCTTTAAGAAGGAATAGAACAGGACATATACTGGGACAGTGCTCAGAAGCAGTAATAAGCTAAAGGCAAAAGACAGTGTAGGTGACTTAGAAGACACTTAAAACACTTTACCTCAATTGCCAGCAGTAAGGAGAAGCACACAGGTGCTGCTGGGAGAAATGAAAACAACTACATCCCATTTTATTTCAGGGAAAACTTAAAAGAGCATTAAATGTTTTAATTACAGGGGACCTGATTTCATCACCCGCTCAGAATTGGTACAAATAACATGTCAAGATGGCAAAATTTTCATTTTAAACTGTCACATTATGGATATTTGCTTAGGCTGGAGCATGAAAAACCTGGCTTTGATGTATTTACAAAAGACAGTTAAACAGTAGAGCAAGTTTGACAACCACAGACTCATTCAAAGGTTGATGGAATAAAGTGAAAAGCTGCAGAGACAGAAGACTGGGTGGAAGGGAGGTAGATAAAGTATGGCATGGATTTATCAGCTGCAAATGAAACAAAATTATGATGCACTGAAATACAGTAAAGAAAATGTTGCCATGTAAGAAATTCATCAGCTAAAATGCAGAAAATGGAACTTATTGTAACATCAAAAGGTGAAAAATAGAGTGGCATGGGGAAATGTCAACAGGCACTGCTGACAGCTGAACTGTCCCTATCAAACCCAAAAATCTATTTAAGCACCAGTTACATTTAGTATTCCCAGCAATCAGGAAGATTTTGACAAAATGTGAACACATTCTCAACACAGACCAGGTTAACAATAGACACATAGATAAATTTTAAAGAGAGAACAGAATTGTTAACAGGGTCGTGCAACAAAGGTGGGAAGAAGTGCTGTAGTGCCCTGGACATGGGCACCCATTTTTGGAAAGATTTAGTGTGGCCAATTAAATATCCCAGTATGAGATGGATAACAAGATCAAAAAGACTGAGTAAGGAAATATGCAACTGTGACAGGCTTAACTCTCTCTGTTTCTCTCTAAATAATTTCACAGAAACAGAGAAACATGGAACGGTTTGGAAGGGACCTCTAAGATTATCTTGTTCCAGTACCCTGCCATGGGCAGGGACACCTTGCACTATCCCAGGTTCCTCAGAGACCCATCCAACCTGGCCTTGAACACTTCCAAGGCTGGGGCATCCACAGTTTCTCTGAGCACTCTGGTCCTGTGTCTCACCACTCTCGTAGTGAAGGATTTCTTCCTAACTTCAAAGCTAAACCTCTCCTCTTTAATAAATAGATGTTAATTATTTATTTATCTGTTTATTTTAAAAGCATAATCTGGACATAGATCCCACTCCCATTCCCAACTGAGTATCAACCACTACTGCACAGTCAGGCTCCTCATTTGCTCTCTGCCCAGAGTTTGGGTTTCTGTGCTGTGGAGTTCCCCATGTCCCATTGAGCATCCTGACCCCAACTGCTCCCAGGCAAGCTTCCCACATCCTGTCTCCTGTCCATTCTAGAGCCACAGGGAAATATCCATGCCCCAGACACCTTTTCCTAGGCTCAGGCTGGACATGGGGTAGCACAGGGCACTCCCCAGCCATGCTCTGCATCCCTGTGTAACCACCACTCTGCCTCACAGAACTGTCAAGGGCTTGGTTACCTCTACTGCCTGAAATGTGCAGGAGACAGTATCAAAATAAATAATACCCTTTCTCCCTTTTTAGCATTCAGTGCACAGGATGAACTGTGATCTCTCAGCAAGCAAGTCTGTTTACCAGTCACTATTAAATAGTCACCATTTAAGTATTTATTCTGGAATTAATGCCTTGGGGGTGGGGTTGAGATGAGTTTACTACAGTGCTGAACAACTTATAAGCAGAAATTACCTTTTTGTATAACTTTCTTGTGTAAAACGACACGTTTTACCCATTTTGTGTGTGGGAAACAAAGGGACAAAAGCCCCTGCCATCCAATGCAAGATATTGAAAATATCCAAGAAATACTGAATTGGTGGTCTCTTCCTCTTTGTGTTCTACAAGAAGCAGGAACACTTTTAAAATTTAAGTTTTGCAAAATATAATCACACATGCAGACAGAAAGAATTACATCTAGTCTAATTTTTAGATGCCCTGAAGCATCTTGCCTCAGCCTCCTGCTGCAGTTACAGAAGGATGCAGGTCTCTGTGATATTCTGTGTCACATCTGCCAGTCTCACAGGGACATCTAAGGTACTGGAGGGCATCAAGAAGATACTATGTGCTTATATTCAAGCAATTGAATTTTGTCCTTTCTTATAGAGACTTGGCAAAAAAAATGCATATCAGAAATACTCTATTTGCCCTGCAAAAAAAAACTGTATCCCTGCTCAGAACAGACTGGCTAAACTTAGGCATGCAAAGCCCAGAATACTGCACAGGTTCAGCATTTCTCTGTTAATCTGCTACCATACCACATAAAACACTCCTAAAAGTAAAGGACAGCCACGCTGGCCTGGGGCCAAGGACTGAAAAAGCACTGAGATGGAACTAATTTCTTAGCATTAGAACTATCTTTTCTTCCTTTAGTCAAGGATATGGCACTGTGGTGACGATCATGTGGCAGCGGAGAAAAGAGAACTTCTACATCTCAGGCTTCAGAGCAGCTACTCAAGTAAGGTGCAAAAAACCTGCCACCCTCTTACCTTTGTACCACTCCAAACACTGCTCTACAACCTCTGGCTGCAGAGGCTGCTAATCTCACAGTTATATCCCTGCTGGGCACAATTTTCTCTGTGCATGACCATTTCTGTAACCCAATTTGTCAAAATGTATTTCAATAACAGAGTTACTAATTGTTTACCTTCCTGTTTAAAACAGAGGCAGCTCAGATAATATCTGTGTTTCACCTCTGTTCTGCACCCAGATGTCTATTTTTACAGGTCACTACTACAGATATAGCTCTGACAGGAGGATTACTCAAGTATCAGTATCTTCCCAGGTAACAATCAGTACAGAAAGTCACAGACTTTAGGCTGTCCGAGTCTGATGTAAAATTCACAGAAATCAGCAGGAGATTTTTGTTACTGAGTAAATGGCCTTTGGATGAGAACTTAAAACAGCTTTGAAAGTGTCTGGTGTCTGAGTCCCATGCTTCTCTCTTCACTAAATGGCATGCTAGACCATGGACATATTGAGAGGGAGAATTAAAGTATCTGTTACAAGTTCCCCAGTTACTTCTCCCCCAGCTTTTAATTGGAGTAACAACTAACTTCTTACTGCACACTTATATGGCATAATTTGTCTTCATTTCTTATTAATCTCCAAGAGAAGCAAAAATTTCAGAGAAAAGCAATGGGAAACGGGAAGTTTTCACGTGGGATTATTATCAGCAGACAGCATATATACTCAAACTTCTGTAGGAAGAAATATTAGAGGTATACTGGAGCCAGGCAAAATTCCTGACAGAACTTCCTTTCAGTGATGCATTTAGACTCAGGTTGGCATCCATAAATAACAAAATATAAAAATAGTAAATTAAAATAATTGAGGAGGATAAGACTCAGTTTTTCAAGCATGAGAACATACTATAATTCTGATGCTCCTGGGTACCTCAGATGTCCCTGTGGGACTGGCAGATGCAGCACACAGAACTTCAGAGACCTGCGTCCTTTGGGACTGTAGTGGGAGATGAAGAAAAGTGCTCCAGGGCATCTAGAAATTGCATTAGATGCGAATCTTTTTTTTTTAATGTGATTATATTTTGCCAAACTGAAGTTACGAAAGTTGGACTAAGGTATATCAAGGCTAAGAGAAAAATAAACATAAAAATACCCAAAGCACATTTGCTGCTTTTGAAACAATGGAAATGGTTGAATATTTCATTTTAATATTTTTTAATGATAAAAAATCTGGTTTGGATTTTTGAAAAAACAAAAACCAATTCACTTTAACTTGACATTTACTTCAAGTTTTAAAAAATCCCTCAAAATACTAATTAAGAATATACTTCCCATTTTTTTTCCTTCTGCCAGCAGTTTCAAAAGCAAAGACACTCAAGAGTAGAAAATACAACCTCCTACTCGATATGATGACTGCATGCTATCTTAAAGTGCTTGGCCAACTTATCATGGCATTAACACCTAATTTGTAAAGGATAAATTTACATATTAGGACATGAATTTGCAATAATGGGTAGTTTCACAATGTATAATAGAAAGTAAAACTGAAATGTTAATCTTGAAGGTCTAGAACCTTCAAAAATGTTTAAGTGGCGGTTATCTCCTCAGGAGATAACTTGGAAGGAAGTCACAGGTCAAACTGTTTTAGATTTATTGCTTAATAACAGATTTGAAAATATTATCAAATACTCAAGCACTAAGGAAACAGGCAAATCTGAAATGTTCACTTGCTCCTAAACATTTGATGCAGAGTCCAACTTACACAGGGTAAGATGAGTTTTATAGAGAGACACTATTTGTTATTAGGTCAGCTACAGTATGTGAAAAAACTCACCTTTTAAAGTCTGATAAAGCAGCAGAAAGTCATATTTTAAATATTAGTATAAACAAATGCTCTATGTTTAGTTACAAATGTTAACTATGTTTCAGTGGATAAGGAGAAAATTATAAGCAACTGCTATCAGCCTCCACGGTGTTTTGATGTCTTTCTTTCCTTCACATCTGTTGAAGGATATCTTTCCAGGAAAGCTTGTCTGCTGCTTTTCCAACTGACCTAATTAAGCAGAGAACAGCTACATAGAAATCTTCTCAAGAGTCAGGTGAGCTCTGTTACACTGTCTATGAGTAGCAGTCCTAAATGATGATAAACTTTCATCCCAACATTAGATGTTCTGCCATTAAATCTTTTGTTCATTGTTGAGTCTAAATTATATATCCACCTCCATAGTGCTCGTTTCCATAATCACACTTCCACTTCCAGACAACTCCTCTTCCATAAGATGTTCTCCTTCCCAAATGCAAAACAGCAACATTTCAATATTTCATATGGCCCATCAGCCATATGTTGTTAAAACTCCAGGAACTGAAGCTTCACAGCACAACTTTAATGGACTGAAAGTCATTTGCAAACATGAAGACACACAGCTGTTTTCCCATGCACCACTTAATGAGTTCTGTACAGAAAAGGAATTAATAAATACCATTGTGCCTGTCTCAGGGAACCAATAAAAAGTTGATTTATAATCTCCAGTAAATACATAATCTCAGCTGATCCACAGTAGATATAAACAAAGTACCTCTCTTAATGTCTCCATTAGAAATATATCCACATGTACCACATCCCCCCAGCAGGGCTGGTGTAACACAGTAGACCTCTTCCCATGGGTCCTACTGAACTATGAATATGCAACAACCCAGAGGGTCCTGACAGCATTTCTGTGCTTTTGTCAGACCCACCAAGGCTGTGCCTGGTGCCTGCACAGCATCTTCCCTTGACTGGATCAACCAGCCCTTGGGTGAGGTGATCTTCATGTCCCTGATCAGCAACTCACAGCTTGTATTGAAGCACTTATGTCTTGATAAAATAATTGGAAATTGCTTCAGCAGAAAGAAACTTTGTGCCTTATGTGTTACTGTGAAAAGAGGATGGAAATGTCCCATTGCTAGAAAAAGAAAAGAACTGAGAATATATGAAAAAGGATTGCCATCTTCAAAATCACTGCCTCAAGCAATTCTTAATTGGTATGAGTGGTCACAGCTTGCAGGAAATGCAGGCAGACATCAAACACCTGCTGAAATTAGTGACTATCTGAATGAGTGCTGAAACACCTTCTACTCCTTCCTTCCTTCCTTCCTTCCTTCCTTCCTTCCTTCCTTCCTTCCTTCCTTCCTTCCTGAAATTCCTTCCTTCCTGAAATTCCTTCCTTCCTTCCTGAAATTCCTTCCTTCCTGAAATTCCTTTCTTTGTAAGGACATTTCTCTGAGTTATTCTATTCTTAGCGATATCATCCCCTCAAGGATTCGAGCAGCCACTTAAAAGCATCAATGTGTCTCATTAGATGATGTGTATCATTAGCAGAAGTTTTAAAACACTCTTCAGGGAAGGCTTTAGCTTTTCATTTAGAGTTTTGCATTTTACTACATGAACATAAAGCAGTTTTGCTTCTGTGTTTTTAAGAAACACTGTACAAACTCAGCAGCCCAGTGAATTGGAGGGAACCAGAGCAACTTGGAACCACCTTTTTGCAAGCCTGGCTCAATAGCAGAATGGTTTCCAGTACTATGAGACCAGCACCTCAAACTCTTCCTCTAAACTAAGACAAATCCTGGACAAAACACCCCCCACAACTGGGAAACCAGATCTGATGAGAAAAATTCCTATGTTTTTTTTTTCCCAAGTCCTACCTTTGCTCTTAAGAACTCATTAAGAACTAGAAATTCCGATACTAAAATAGACTTCACAAAGCAGCATGTTTCTACAGGTACAAACAGCTCCACCATCATCCAGGTCATTAATGAAGATTCTGAACAGGACTGGAACTCTGGGCCACACCACTAATTACTGCTTCCAATCTAGACTTTGCTTCAGTTCACTATATTTTCAGAATATAACCTGGCAGAGTGAAGATGTTATGGGATTTTTTATTCTGCATAGCCAGATGTTTGAAATTATTACAAACAGGACACTTTAGGATTTCAAGCGATCCTGGAAAATGCTAAAATAGTGGAAGTATTTTTCCTACTCTAATGGAAAGTACAAACATCTTTTTATATTCTGTAGACAGCATAAGGCATAAGCTTCTTAAATTTCCAACACTCTGCATGAAGCTGAAAGAGTTGACCTCTTATTGCCACAAGAGCTCTCTGTTCTACACGCCGAAATTCTCACTTGTATTTTAAAGAAGAATATCTTTAACTCTAGTCACTATCATGGCTCAAGGAGAAGATAAACATATAGAACAAAAAAGCTGATAGAAAAACATGAAGAAACTGGTCGATTCATACTTCGTGTTCTCTAATGTGTCACACTCATTTCAAGAGCATCTCCAACTGACCATTTTGCCATTGGTGTCCACCTGCAGGCTTCAGGTCCCTAGAGCAATTTGGGATTGCTTTCTCTACTCATCTGTAATTTACTGACAGTTTTTAAGGAATCCTTGAGTCTGAGTCAAGAGTCTTAGGAAGAAGGATCAGTGAAAGAAAAAGAAAAACAAAGGAAAAATCACACTGAAAATGAAGCTTTGACAAGTAAAACCAAAGCTTATTTTCAGAACAGCCTTCAACTGCACAGGCTGTACAACCTATTCCATCACTGTCTATTTTTGTGCAAGTGAAGGAATACTTATAAAATACCTTGAGCAAAATGAAACATTCCTACATAGACTTTTCTGAATACACAGTTATCTATTGCATCAAACACATCATTTTTAAGAAGTCTGGCAAAGAAAATTAGAGTTTAACACAGCATCTACAGAAGTTTTTAGTTCTGTCAGAACTACTCCTCAGCAAGGTTCACTGGTGTAAAAAACTAACTTGAAATGGACTCATCACAGAGATGTTTCCTTACTAGACATATAGCACAGTGTCTATGGAGTTCATTGGTCCTTTTCCAGATTTAGTGCAATTTGCTGCAGAAATTCATATTGATAATTATATCAGTAACAGAATTTCTTTGCTAAAATAACGACTCGTGGGGAGGACAATTTGACCAGTGTCATCATATGTCACAACCCTATTTCCAGATAAATACCTTTTTAAAAACAGGTATTCTCTAGGCAAATATGCATTAAAGCCACAAAAAAATCCTCAAAAAAAGTGTAATTAGACTAATTCACACATATTCTATGACAAAGACAACATCCAATTAATAAAGTTTGTAACTCTAACCTTATACACAATATTTTTGCAATAAATTCCAAGTGCTTTTAAAGAAAGGTTGAGAAGAGTCTAGAAAAGACAACATGTCATTTCAAAATAAATTCTAAACCTTCTCTGGTGCACTTTGTTTCTGGTGCACTCATGCTTTGAGTGTTTCCCCAGCATGGGGTTACCCATAAGAGCTGTTCAACCCCGATTTTTCTCCTCAAGAAGCCACTTCCCAAATCTGATCATTGTTGCTCACTCCTGTACCTTGTACTGCTCGATTACACACACTCTTTTTAAAGCAGAATGGCCAAACCTACTCCACTTGCAACATTCAAGAGATGGACACATCAGGAACTTTTTTTTTTTTTTTTTTTTTTTTTTTCCCTTTTTTTTTTTCTTTTCTTTTCTTTTTTTTTTTCCCTTGAAAACACAGGAATAGGATTAATTCAGAAAATGTTCCCCTGGTGAGTCTTAGGATGCAAGCAAAGCAAAGTTTTTAGGGTAACATACTATCAACTAGGAAACAATGCAACCATGTAGTTAGGCAAGCTCCTGGCTGCATGACCTAGAAACGCTGGGAGTTTGTAAAGTTGGGTTGCCGAAGTAAACAAACAAACATAAAAATTTCTATCTGTCCATTGGTGTACCAATGGCAAGCAGCTGTTCAGCCAGAGAAGCAGCCAGAGCTGGCCAGCCCCCAGGACCAGCTCCGAGGAAAATAACTGCAGCTCGGTAAAGCCTGACACACCACACACAGGAAAAAGGGATCAAAGCCGAGGTCTCAGGAAAGCATGGCAGTGGCAACTGTTTCAGCTTTACCTGCCCTGAATAAATATATACACTGGGAAACATTTTTTTCTCTCTCATATTGATACACACATGAAAGAGACACGGAAGCTCAATGTATATTGAAAGTAAGAATGCTGTAACTACTGCAAACGTATCCAGGAACTAAATCCTCTATAATTTAAAGAAAGGTTAAAGCCCACCTTCATTAAACAAAATGAAGCCGTAGAATAGACAGTCTGATGGTTTACAATGTTTAGAAGATGTTATCATGCTAAGGAAGACCTCTGGAGCAGGACATTCCCTGCAGGAGGAACTAGATGACTTAGCTAGAGAGATACCTGAAGTTACATGGAATATGCCAGAATCAGGCCAGACAATATTCCCCCAAGACAGTAAGTGTAAATTTGAACTTTCAAAACTGAAGTTGACAGTGCACTGGCCTTTGCTTTGCAGGAGCAATCTGTCAGGAAAAATAGGCTGGGCAATTCAATTGCAGAATCACAGAAACAGAGAGAACAGAAATACCTGAGGGGCAGTGCTTGAAGAAGTGACAGGTCTAAGATAGTGTGTCCTTATCTTATTATCTGTTTTTTTTCCTTCAGTCAGATATATGGAAAGCTGCACATGCTGTACAACCAAAAATGGCCTGAATTAAATAATTGTGTAGCCAGCAGCAATAATTCAGTGCCACATTACAGCAGATAACATTATTGCACACCTGTGGGTCTGCACCAAGTTGTCATCTACAGATGCCATGGTTTCCTGAAGAATTAAGGCCTCTGGCTTGCAGAACACAAGATGCCAGCACGTGAAAATAAGCACACAGCTTTCAGCAGTTGGGGAGGTGTGGAGAAACAAGTCACCAGCACATGAAATCATTGTGCTCTGTACTCTGACCACCAGCCCACTCTACCATGGTGGAATTTCCCAAAACTCAGGAATTTCCCAGACCTATAAGAATCAGAATCTTGAATAAAAAGCATAGCTACGACTTGTCGGATGGGAGGCAATTAGGACCGTGGAAAGCAAGCAAGATTATCAAGTCACTGAAGCAGAGGACTATAGTCACAACTGCAGCTTTTATCCTTCAAATAATCACTCTTGGTAAGCACTGCGTACTGAAGAAACATATTCTAAAATCACTACCTTTGGAGACAAATACAATAAAATTCCATATATCCAAACTCAAGAAAATTGCTTGTATTTAAGTGCTGCAATCTTTATTAGATTGTAAATTTTTTGTTCCATTTGCTCTTTTATACTGTAATTTAAAAATTGGACATAGTCATATTCGTCCTGTTCATGTCAATATGGCAGAACGAAGAAAAGAATTAAATGCATTCCTGCAATACTTCAGACAAAAAATTTCCAAGAAAACCAGGAAATGCTTAATATAATTCTGCTTTTTAAAAGTATTATTTCATCTGGTTTAGCTGTATAATCTTGTTCTCCTAGGTTCTAATTTAAACCAGGAACTATTTGAGACAACGGCTTACAGGGTGAGAAAGAGGTTAAGGAGCTTGTGTTACTAGAGGAAGTGAAGTTTAACCTGAAACACAAAGGTCACAAGTGATAGGGGCAGGAGAGAGGAAGCACACTGTAGAAAGTGGTGAAAAAAAAAAAAAAGAAACAGAAAGGTACTGAAGAATAAATAACAGTTGATCAAAAGAATAATGAGGATAAATTGACAGAACCGGCATGAAAAGGTACTAGAAGGAAACGAGAAGATTGTCAATCCTTGGCACTTCCAGTAGAAAACTTGGGAAAAGTGGAGGAATGGGAAACAGCCAACCAGCCTTAAGCCAGTAACCCAGCCAGAGCTGAGCACTGCCCCTCAGCACTGCACCTGGGGCTGCCCACACGCCTTCTGCTGCACCTTGACTAATCTCGACAAAAGAAAGATTGCTAAAAAATAAATTTAGGGCTGCCTAACATACTTGATATAAAAAGCAGTAAGGACTTTTGAATTGCCTCAAGTAATACTCATTGCTTTACAGCTATTTTTATCACAATTTCGCATTTAAAGAAACACTTTTGCATTTGATAACAGAGGAAATCATCACTTAGGTCGCTATTAAATGCTTGTTAACACTATGCCCCACAGCCAACATAAACACTTTCCTCTTCTGCTGAGAGACTTCTACAGAACCACTGAAGGCAGCAACCTCATATAATCCACATAAATGCATCAAGCTCCTATTCAAAATTTAAATTTTCTGCTCAAGTTACTTCAGCCAGGAGTCTGTTCCAAACATCACTCTGATGAATTTCAGCATGCAATTATTCACACAATATTTATAAAAAATCATTCTTGTAGCCATATTGTCTTTGAGATTAAGCCAGTCTATTCCTTCCTTCTTGTGTTAACAAGGTGGAGACGGTTCCTCTCCCTCCCCTCTGTTTACCTGACCACACAAGCAATATTGCTGTTACCTCTTCTTACAAGAAGGACCTCAGCCATGCTGACAGCCATTCTTATGTCCATCCCTCTTCCAAAGAGTCTCTTCCAGAAAGACACTCATCTCTGTTTGTGTCCCTCCTTTCTTCAAAACCATCAATGCTCAGATAATATGGTTAATAACCTCTTAGATATTTGTCTATTACAAGTAATAGACACATGACAGATCTCAGCAGAAAACTTATGAAACCATGACAGAGGACAAGTATTTGTAACTAGTATTACTTACAACAAATTCTGATAAGAAGCAAACAACTGCAGAGCAGCAAAATAAAAACTACCTCCCACTGAAGGAGTTTTGATGGGAACCCCACAAACCTAGGGAAAAAATCCTGGCTTGACTGAAACCAAGAGAAATTAAAAGAAAAAAACCCACCCACATACCCAACTAGAATATTCAAGCTGCCTCCAATAAATTGGCTGGTAATATTGTGATTCACATCAGCCAAATATTTGCTTCTTTCACATTCTGATGTTATCCATCTTTAGAAAACTAATTCTATAGATAAAGCATATTTCCTCTTACATAAATTAATATCTGTCTTTAATGGTGTGGTATTAATTAACTTCACAATAAAGCAGGTTGTAGAAGCAGAAACACTACCTCCATAATTTGGTAGCAGCAACAATGGTGATGAAAGGAAGGCAAGGAAAGAAATAAAACCAACAAGAATGAGCTGAAATCAAGGAATAAGAATTTGCGTGACACCTCACCTTCAAAGTGTACACATGTTTCAAAAACCCAAATTAAAAAAAACCTCCTGCTACATAAGGGCTGCCATACTCTAAGCAATCAAATTAGCCTCTTGAAATTTCATGAGTTTGTAATAGACTTGCTTTCAAGGCAAGAGAAGGGACATCTGTAGAAGCCACACAATAAAAGTAATTTTAAGTTTTTTCCTAAAATCTGTCACTTTGGATGGGCAGGGAGAAATCTATCCTTCAATAAAGGGTAAATTGAATCAAATAATTTGCCTTCAGAAGAGCTGAACAGAATAAAGGGACAGAATAAGAAAGCTGGTCAGGCAAAAATAAATGTGTCAGGGAGGATGGTATCATGTATTTACTAAGGAGTTGCCTTTGGATGGACAAAAAAGGACAAGCTCCTCTCACTTTCCAACTCCTTACTACTTTTTCTGGCCCTCAGAAGGGATTCTGTGTTCAAGTTTCACTGTGAGAGGATTGCAGACTGCAGACCTTTCCTCCACACAGCCTTGAAGAATCATCTCTGAATGGAAGGCACCTGGTCAGATCAGATGACCACTGTGGTTCCTTCCAACCTCACCTGTTGTGTGATTCTGTATTTCCAATTGCCAGCCTGAACAAAACTCGAGTTCATTTATTCAGAGTAATGATGACATCCAGTGGCCACCAAGTTAATCTCAGCCTGAGACAGCAAGACAACCTCTTATCTGAATAGATAATCTTTCCATAAAGGTGTGTGCTAACCTGCTCTTCTATCACTTAGTCTAAAAGCAGGACAAGTAAAGATTGCATTAAAAGGAACACTATAACCACTTAAGCAAGAGTCTTCCTATTCAGGTTCTCATAATACCTCTAACCAAGCCTTTTTCAGCTCTATCTCACATTGAAAAATTAGAGATCAAAAATATAAAAACTCTTCAGCATTTCCATGGTGTCCAAAGAAACGGGAAACCAGCAAAAAAGAAGTACATCAAGAAAGAGGAAGAAGGAGATCTGCATATGGACACACACAAGCCACTCAAGCTGTTGCAACTGCTGGCCACATCTACCAAACTCAATCGTGCTTTTAGTACGTGCTTTTAAAGACATGGAGGAAACCACTTTTCAAAGTGCTTCAAAACTAAAAAGAAATATTTCTGTTTTCCACTTTTGTGAAGAATCCGGTCAAAAAATGAAAATGTGACACTTAGAGCATGCTTGTGTTCTTTGATAGGAAAGGTCTGTTAAATACTTACTTGCCCAAATATTTCTGGCAGCCCCAAAACTTGACCCGTGAAAACACCAATACAAATGAAAATCGCTGTGACCTGACCCAATGAACCACGGATTTCCTTAGGAGATATCTCACTCAAATACATGGGGAGGGCACTTAATGAAATGCCTACAAAAGAAGAACAAAACCCATCTATTAAGTCAAAACACATTTATTATGACAGGTATGCGACAAATCTCCATGGAAAGGAGCCTGAGTGATAATCTGCTCACAAGGGTGGCACAAAAACGTGCAAGGAACGAAATTATATCTATCCATACATAACATGAATTATTTTCCCTGCATGTCTAATTACTCTCACACCATTTAATAACTGTGGGATTGATTATCTGTTACAGATCTGCAGCAATGTGCGTAGGCTGCTTTTTGATGTGGAGCACCAAAGGTTATTCAGAGATGAGAATCTCCAGGAGAACAGATTTTATGTTTTAAATTTGCTCATCCCAAAGCAAGGAAAATCATATTAACACTGGTGCAGGTAAGGGAAAAAAAGCCCAGTGCATCAGTCAGACAGAGCAGCCACTGTCAGATGAAGTATTTTTATTGTAAACAGTATTAGCAGATGTTCCTCTCAACACAGGCTTATAACTGCAATGAACTCTTCACAACAGGCATAAAATAAGAGTTGGAATGCTGTTTAAAGCCTGGAACAGAACAAACTAATGCGTGATCCTGGTCAGTACAATGGCAATGTTTGCACAGCTCCAGAAGTTTGGTTGATTGATGTCAATCTGGGACAAAAATTAGCAGAAACCCTTCCTTCTAACTGCAAGATTATTCTGGTGCTGCAGTGCCTCCATGGTTTACTTTCAAACTGGGAAGACTATATTGCTAGGAACAATTGATGAGGTACCAAACCTTTCCTAGTCCTGTAGGTATTAACACGGGATCCAACAACTTCTAATCACAGCAGAAAGCAGTGTTAATAACAGAATACACTCTCCTAGTCAAGGGATTTTCATGGCATGGAAACAAATACACTCTACCATGGCTGGAAGAAGAAAGCTGGGGAAAAAACTTTTCCCTGGAAAAAACTTTTCCCTGGAAAAGCTGGAATCCATTCCAGTGGCTCCTCCAAACACCAGATCCTCCAGCCCCTAGTGTGCCATTTTGTCCCAGTGACATCAGTGTGGCTACAGCTAGTCCCTGGAACACCTCTTTGATGTGAAGCAAATTCTAACGGGGGAAGAGGAGAAAGTGTGAGCATGGCATGAGCATTTCAGACGTGCAGAGTGTGACCAAAGCTTACCTCCATCAACACCCATGATGATGCGGCCCAGAATGAGCATCTCAAACGACCCTGCCAGCAAGGACAGGGACATCAGCAGTGCAGCTGCCACTGCAAACACGTTATTGAGCAGCAGAGTGCATTTCCTAAAAGGCAAAGATGGTTTAGGTAGAAACCAGCGTCATGGCAGGTAAATCTAGTTGTATTAGAAGCACACTAAGCTACTGTTCTTAAATATCTATAAATAAAAAGTGCCTCTTAGATGTGTAGAGTTCTGAAAAACAGCACTACACCCATGTGGACACAATTCCAAACCTACTCCACAGTTTGAAAAAAAAACATAACACAGATAACTAAAGAGCTGTACTTCAAAAGCACAGCAAGGAGCCAACTTATGCATCCTAAAAACCCAAGTGCCAGACCCCAGGCTCTGTACATGAATATAAATAAGCATTCTCTGGATACATGTCTGTATGGAGAACCCAAAGAATATACCTCAAATAGCAATAAGCTGATATAACTACAGGCACTGGAATGTTACATGCAGTTTTTGACACTTCAAGAACTTCCCAGCTGTGACATCATCTGTAATTATAATTCATCCTTAAATTGTCAATATTAAAACCACATATTGAGGAAAATTACTTCCTACTTGTAAAGTTAGGAAAAACATTTGGGCTCATTCAAGTAACAAAAATCAACCCTTTTCTAAAAATTATTGGAATTAATCAAAATACAGGTTTACATATTTCTTCCCCACTTCAAAATTATTTCATTCTATAACTTAAATAAAACATTAGTATTTTTCAAATAAAAGAAATACTCTTTATGGCAAATTATTACTTTGTTAAAAAGTATAAACCAAATCACAAAAACACATTTTAAAATTTTCAAAACATCTAAATTTCTCATTTGCCAACAGCTTGATTCCTTTTAGCTTTCATCTTTCAGAACTTTCTGCTCAAGTTTGAGGGATTAGTTAAAAAGAAGAGGAGAGACCAGGATGTCTGTCTATCCCTTTCCTTTCTAGAGCAGGTGACAAACTGTCCCACCAGCTCTAATTTTTTTCAATATGTAAGTATCAAAAGGAAATTTCACACCCATTGAAAAAGTCACCCAACTTCTCACAGCGGATGCACACGTTTTTGAAAGGAAATATTTTTAACACTTGTATTTTAAATCGCACTTCCTGCTTTCTAGTGAGTTTTGATCACAAAATGAATAACATGGCTTGAAGATAGAAAAATGAGATACAATTCATTTAAAGTCTATGCAGCATAACCGTCAGAGGGATGACCGTAACTGTTTGGAACAGATTTTTCATATGGATATACATTCTGAGATGGCTGAAGTGATACAAATAATGACAAAAATGGAAAGAAAATGTTCATTCGAGTCAAACAAGTCTTATACATTCATCTGAAGATACTGCTTTCTTCTCCTTTAATTTAAATAAAAACCATAAAATACATATTTTTGAGAAAAAGTTGGCCAGCAAAGCCTTATACTGTGCAGCTGAGAAGGGAAAAGAACAGCCTAACTAAGCACGATAAAAACAAAGACTTTGGCAGAATGAAAAGGAAATGAAAACAAGAAAACACTCTATTTAGGGTGTTGCTATGGAAAGGAGTGTCTGTGGCAAGGTTTTGGAAGTGTTGGGGCTGCAGGGGTGGTTTCTGTGGGGAGATGGAGCGAGGATGTAACAAGGTCAGTGGGGGAGAGGGTGACCCAGACCTGAGCAGGGACATCCCCAGAGGGACTGTGTCCATGGGGACCCACGCTGGAGCACAGGGGGAATGAGGAGCAAGGAATGGCCCAGAGAAGTTGCTGCACACTGACCCTGACCCCTTGCACTGTCCTTTCTCTCACTGAAGGCACTGAGTGTGACTGCTGGCTGTGGTACCAAGAACAAGGAGAGGAGCCTGTTGTGACCTCAGCCTCTCCCTCCTTCTAGGGAGACCCTAGAAGGGACCTAAAAAATCACTTGAGCATATTGGTCTGGGTGCTCAGGATAAACAACAGCAGACCTTCTTCATTAGAAGAGGAGAATTTAAATTACAAAGCATCAAAGCCACATCTGAACTTGGGAATTATGTTTATGTGGATGAAGGTTCCCTTTCAAAAAATTACTCTACATGTCTCTTGAAGCAAATAGGGCCTAGGAATCCAGTAATTTGGAATTTATGTTTTTAACCTTACAGCAATATGATTCAAAAGTGTTCTTTTAAAGTCATACATTATTTCTGACTAGTGCTTTTAATCCCCCTTAGCTCATTATTCTGTGTCAGTGTAAGTGGAGCTCAACTTCATCATCCATACATCCCTCCAACCCACACTTGAGCAATTTAACAGCAAAGTATTTTATTGTTCTGTCAGCATTTCACTGTGTGCTCCTCAATTACCATAATGATGTGTCAGTCTGGGTTCCTAGACCAGACAAACACTGCAGTGTGAGCAGCAAACTCAAGAACCACTCTTTGGTGAGCAGCTTTTATTCATACAGCCCTTCCCCATCTCTACTCCAGCATCCATCCACTGCATCTGTAACTGAGCTGTTTTCATGGCTTCATGGAGATAAACATAATAAACAGAGGCTGCAAGGGTAAAGGTCTGCCCTGGAAACCTGACCAGCTCCAGTGGAAGTGGTGTATCTATGACAGAGATCAGCATTCTAACAAACCTGCACACAAAGCTATTCTACTCTTCACTGAAAATTCTAGCCTTCTGTGAACCCGTTTTCGCTTCACTTTATTTTAATAAAGACTCAACAATATTCTGGGAATTAATCAGTCTGAGTCAGGCACAGTTTCATATTTCTAAAGTTAAAGCCAAATGTATGATTTGGCAGAAGAAATTGAAAACCTAAAAAAAATAATGTAACTATGGAAAATATTTAAAAACTGAAAATCAAGTGCTGAAGTGACAAAATATATTCATGAAGAATGGGTAATGGCTAAGAACACTGACTTGCTGTAAGCATGAAATGGAAGAAACTGAAAATACACTCTGAGATGAAAAATGAGATATGGACAAGTTGGGAGAATGAAAAATATACCTAGGAAAGTACAATCTAATGGAAACAGTCAAAATGTAAGACAGGAAAGTAAGAACACTGGAGGTTTATGCTTGTAATTAAGCCTCCATGATGATGTTCTCCTGTGATTTAACTGATGAAAAGATACCAAATAATATTGAATTTAAAACTAAAAAAATCCAAATGAGCAGTTATGATTAATGCTACAATGGTGGGGTTTTTTCATGCCCTTCTTAATATAGCTAAATTATAAATTACCTTTCAAATTCTATTTGAAAGACTGTATGACACAAAAATTTGACAGGAATACCTAGTTAGTACTTGCAGCAAAATTGCAAACACACACCAACACAAGCATTCCTAAAATTCTCATATGGTCTATGGTCAAGACTTGGCCAAACACTGCATTGTACAGAAGGGATGGCATGCCCCCTTCTTGGGCAAGGCCATACAGGAACTTCATCCTAGTCCAGTTCTTCAAACTGTATTTTAAGTTGAGACAAGGACTGAAAAAAGAGTAAATTTTTATTACCATATGACAGTAAATGCTATTAAGAGGCAAATGAGATATGTTGATAGCTTTGTTTGTTTACAGTAAGATACTCAGTAAACTCATGAAACAAGATTCTGCTAGTCCTTTGTGAAATAATTTCTGTTTTAAGGTATTTTCCTTTGGCAGACTTGACAAGTCGCACTCCTTGACATCCCAACCCACTGCCCGTTCAGAGCAAATGGCTTCTGTGACTCTAATGATGCACAGCGAGTTTTCAGAATTTAAAGATTTGTTTTGTTTTTTAACAAAAGTAAAACCTTCTAGAAAGGCTAAGTGAGAAACTACTTCAGAAAATGCAAGTTTTCTAAAACACTTACCTCCCAAAGAACTTCACAATTGGGGTAACAATAATGGCACCCACAAGGCCACCGATGGCAAAAATAGAAACGGTTATGGACCAGAGAAGAGTCAGCGTGCCTTCATCCACTGAGGAGCCATATCTCCTCTCCCAAGTTTCATTGTAAAACTTCTTGATATACTGAAAAAAAAAAAAATCACACTTTAGGAATACAACTGAGAGAAACAGAACTAAAAACACAGAAAACCCCCAGCAGCTTTCTTGCAGGAATCACTCTTGCTCTTCTGCCTCCCTCCTCCAAAAAATGAGGCCTCATTTATAAATAAAACTGCAATAAAACTGAATGAATCAGTTCAAGCATATATAATACAACTACAAGGTGGTACCAAACCAGATGGGGAAAAAACTCCACAGGTAGACAAGAACCAGGATGAGATCACTCTTTAGCCTTTAACAAGCCAAAGTTTACACTCTTCCTCTGCTTTCCTCACATGAGCACAACTACAGCTTTTTGAAGGATTCCCTTCCCTGATGTTCAATTAGACTAAGTTCTTCATCTTTTTAAAAGATAAAGAAGTCCTAGCTCCAGGACAGTGGTTTAACACAGTCTCTGTATTGCCTGCAGAGACATTACCTGCTTACTTTCTCTTCAGTCAAGCTCTCTTGCTTTTATGCTGCTCCCATTTCAAAGCCAAGGAAATGCCACCACGATGCCTGATGCTCTGGTGAGGATATAGCACCAGGAAATTGCAGTCACTACAGCAGAAGGGCACAACACACTTGGGAAAAGCTCTCAAGCTCTACAGTATCAAAAGTTTAATCTTGTGTCTTTAATTACTTCTTCCCAGTTTCTTCTCTGATTTTCTTCAGAATGTAACAGCTCCTAAACTATCCTGGAACAGGACTCAGCATAATAAGCTACTACATTTTCCCTATTCAAACTAGGAACTTCAAACTTTATCTTAAGTCTGGCCTTGGACACATGAAATATTCTATTTGAGGGCTTTTAGTTTGAGTCATCACCTCTCTATTCATAAAATACCTAAGAAAGGTGAAGGTAGAATATACAATTTCTTGTTTTCTGTCTATCAAATTTCTAGTACACTTCTTGTGCCTTAAAAGAAGAACAGGAAATTAAAAGGAATGCAGGGTTATTTCTCCCATCCTATCTTAAATGTTTCTAAACAGGGAAAAATATTTTAAAATAATATAAAAAATAGAAATAAAAAAAGTCATTTTGGTGCTTGAATCATTTAGAAGTCTCACAGTAAAATTCCAAATGAATCTGCCATTAAATCAAGTAGTAACATCTTGGTTCTTTAACACCAATACTCAGATTATATTTAGATTCAGACATCTTGTCTATTTGAAATTAATTTCTGATAGTAATGAATAATAAGAGAAAATGCTTTTAGAACACTATTAGCATTTCTTGTTAATGATAATGGCTAAAAATAGTATGTAAATTACTCTCCCCTTGTGTTATGACTAATTTTCTCAGCATAGCTTAGTTATTTACAAGGAGACATCAAATAACTGCAAATATTCAAGAAAGGAAAGTACAAACCAAAACACTCACTTGTAACAGATAGATGGATGTTCTGACATGTACTAGCACCTCTCTCTGGACTCCCATTGCCAATAAATAGGAAGCTAATAAAACACAGAGGTTTTCAGAAGGTGCACATGAAACAAAACAAACCTGGTAGAACAAATCCACTGGATTTGAATCCACTGAATTCTGTGTAAAAGCTCCCTTGGGGTTTCTGCTCAGGTGTCTCAATAACACTAAAAGCACAAACCTGTATACAAAAATTTTAGCCCCTAAACGAAGCCTACAAAAAATGGTGGCTGAGTGATATCAGTATCTCATTTTCTCAGCTGCCTCAGTTCATTATGACAGTAGTGTTGGGATGAGAGAGAGAGGAGGAATATAAGGAATATATACAGTTTATATATATATATGTATCTAATGATATATTTTAAAAACAAGAGAAATATTTTCCTTGTCTTACCCATAGTTACAGAGGTCATTCACACACAGTGACAACTACTGAACCAGCTGTCACAGCAGGCTGTGTGTTTGTGCCACAGGAACTCAGAGCTGCAGCCTCCTGCAGGAAGAGGGCAAGGGCTGCAAAGCAGAACGTAGCAGGGACTTTGCTTCCCTCACAGAGCACAAAGCACATCATTGTTTCACAGGCATTGCCCACAGTCAGTCCATGAAGTGAACTGTAGAAATTCAGCTCAGAAAAAGACAGCTTCATCTTGTATTCAATTAAATCTTTTGTCTTCCTACTGCCAAATGTTCCCATATGTTTTTAATAAATTCTGGTAACTCTTTGAACAAGCCCATGGAAACTTGTAATTCTGGGTTTCTCAGGGAATCATACCTGTGATGGGCCATGCTCTTTCCCACAGAACTACAGGGAACTGAGTGGGAAGTGATCTCAGCCCTGAACAGAGTATGTGCAGCTTATTTCCCCCTTGCAACAATCAGGAAGTCAGACTAACTCTGCCTCAGGAGATGACCTGAAGTAAAGCCCACCAGTGAGAACTGTAGGAGAATTCCCCTGTGGTTTGATGAGCTGACACAATTTGTGGCACTGAAAGAAAATGGACACAAGAACTTACAAATAGTTCTTCAACACTTCAGGCTTAAATTAACTTCCTTCACTCCATCAGCTTCTGCTGACATGCTCAGATCAAGGATCCTAGAAACACTTTGTGTTTTAGTCAACTGTCATAATCAAGCCTTTTTTCACTACTTCTCAAAGGATTATACAGTTCTTCTCTAAGGCTGGAGGACTTTAGCATCAAGAGGAATTGTACTGAAGTAAGCAGGGGCAGAAGATACCCAGCGTCCTATAGAGAGAAGGACAATCTGACAATGTCAGCTGTGAGCTGCATGTCACCACAAGAAGTTATTCTTCCTACCAAGTTTATAAAAGAAACACAGCTTACAACTTGTAGGAGTTACTGCACTCCCAGTATAACCTCTTACAAGGCTGCTTTTATCTACAGCTGCAAGATGCTCAGCTTTGGTGTTTCTCACTCTTCTCACATCAGTATTCCCAAAGAGTCACCTCGCAGCAGACTGATTTAGTAACATACAGGAGAAAACAGATGGGGCAAAGGTTCCTTCTCTTGTGCAGAAGAAGCACAGCTTTGATATGGCTCACTGTTCCCCACCATGGCTATGACCCCAGCCTATGCTCTTCCCTTCAGCCTGGTCTCTGCAGCTCCAGGGACAGGACAGGAAAGTGGTCTGTCATAGGCAAATGGATGGCACATATTAATCCTGGAGCTAGAGAGAGGGCCAGAGGCCAGAGTGGTGTTTTCTTCTTGAACTACACAGCTTCCTTGTCAGTAGGACTACTCCTTAGCCCTAGCTAATGTATGGCTTTACATTGATAAGAGAGTTATGAAGTTCTCAATCAAACGCTGAAACACCAAGGGAGATTTCATGCATATCTGTAATGGTATGACCAAAGCCATCAGCATAGTGGCCATTTTCAGCCCAAAAGCCACATTAAAGATTTCAAACAAAAGCAGACAATTCTGGAAGTGTCATTAAGGCCAAAACCTGGATTTTAGCATTTGTCATGGGGTTGCATCTTCAACCTCCCCACCCATACCACTGTAATCTATCTCATGATTCAAAGGGAGCTTTCTGAGTGCTGCCAAGGAGCACATCCCATCATCCCTTCTTTCCCTTACTCCTGCAGAAAGCGACAGAAAGCTCCGACTACCAGGACAGTCCATTTTTTAAATGGTACTTAAAAGTTGAGAAATTGGCTCATTCTCACTGCTCTGTTGACAGCCACAAGGCAGTGCAGGAAGGATTTTCCCACCAGGACAATCAATACCATTGCTCACAGAATTACTGCTTCTTGCTGATTTCTCCTAAGCTGTGTTTATCCCCTGATGACTGCAAGGTGAAGTGATGCCTGGACATGTCATGCTGATATCCAGTTTATCCAGCCTTGAATTACCAGTATATAAAACACAGGAACTTGAAGAAAACTCCCAGAAGTTATGAAGTGAGCAATTAAAAATTTCTATAGGCTGAGTCTCTTCCTACTCCTTTGGGTCAACAGTTTACCAAATAAAATCCACATATAGAACACAAATTTTAAAAAATTGCTTCTTTTGTTATTGCATAAATACTGCATCCAGCTTTAACATGAAAAACCTGTTTAGGTGGAAATCTAGCCACATATTTTAATAGGAGATTTTCATAAAAGAAGAAGCTTAGCTTTGGAAATGAACTATTTTGAGATGAATTTTCCACAATAAATTTCCAATATTTACTAGCTAGTTTTCAAAATAGTGTTGCTTGCAACTCCACTGAATTGTTTCCTGCTGCACTTGACTAAATTGAGAGTCTCTATACAGCCAGTATAAAAACAAAATAGTCAGATTTCCATTTGTTATAACTGGTATTTTAATGAAATCCCCACAAACTTTGTATACTGCTTTCACAGTGCTCTATTCATCAAATCTATCCCATATTGCAGCCAATAGATGAAGAAGTTTAGAATTCAGAACCAAACAAGACATCATAACAAAACACAGAAGAGGAGACTCATTATTTAAGAGGAAACCAAAGGCATTATTTACAATATCAGTACTGTGGGAATGAAATGTTGTGCAACCCTCTGGAACTGGACCACATGAACAGAAGTCGCTGAACATGTGCATGTAGGTACTGAATACTCACCAGTCAGATATTAAAAATAATTTATCACATAAAAGCATGCAAGAAGATTCAGGATTAGCCTGGACCTGGGAGAATGAGAAGCAAACCATGTGCACCCATTCACCTCAACAGCAGCATTTGGCTCTCTGACAGTTACTGAATTTATGTGAAAACGTCATGGGAAGCCAAAAGAAGGTTTTGGGCAAAGGAAAGTTACTATACGAGATTTAATCCCCTTCTGCTGTATCATCAGGAGGACTACAAAGGCAGGATGCTGAGGAGGCAATCGTTGGGCAAGGCTGCCCTCTACTGATATTAAATTCCACTTTAGTCAGTCACTTACCCCTGCGGGAGCGTTCACCACCGACAGATTGTAACCGTAAAGAAAAGACGACCCAAAAGCACCAGTTAAGGAGGCTACAATAAGACTCCCGGACCAATTCTGAAAAACAAAGAAAAGATGCAGCCGTTGCTAATGCACTCAAAATTAATGTATGTCAAGTTTTAAACACTCCTTAGCTATCTTGCATAGCTCCTGCAAGCAGATGTCCTTGCTGCAGAATAATAGCCTGAAACACTTCCCCTTGCTCAATCTGAAAACATTACATTTGAAGTGACAGCATGTCACTTAGCATCTATGGAGGCATAAGTGAACATCTGAACTTCTTTCAACCTCACAGAGTTCTGCAAGTGTTCTGTCAGCTCCCACACCACAAAGTAAAATGCTGGGGAAGCATAATATCAGCAAAAAAAAACTGTTGACAGTATATCACTATAACAGTGAAGTAAGGTATAGCATCCATGAGACACAACAGATCTCTGGGTAGATCTGACGTGACTGAAAACTCACGAGATGGTTTGCACACCCCCCGCCCCCCCACCATAAGGATTAATGAAATTGTGACCAAAAACATTAAAATGATGCCTACAAACTAGGTTTTGTAATCTGAATGCAAGTTTCCAACAGTGACTTGTTGCCACACATGCTCTCCAGTGTCCTTTTCCCAGTGGCACACCTGTACTTCTCCCTCCTCAGGTCTTCTCCCTTCATCGTCCTCATACTTTTTTTAGCACAAATCTGGAATTTCTGTTTCCACGTCAGCTTTGATTTGAGAGATTTTGCATTTCCTTTCCAACTTCCTCAGTATAACTTTCTGCCATCCACTTCTCCTGCTGGATTACAGAATGTGGCAGAAGAGACCTTTCCCAGCCATTCCCAAGAGACAGTGAAGTTAGTGTTTGGCTGTTTGGTCAATTGCAAACATCATTGTGTGGATAATGAAAGACAACTCTGAATGTGTTAAAATGGATGCATTTTTAATGTTTTTTTCAATTTAAAAACCAGCTATGATAAGAATATAGAATTTCAGGCACAGTTCACTGCAAAAATAGAAATACCTCAATCCTGAAGCCTCAATCCTTTCAAAAGGAGGAAGACCTGCTTAAGCAGGCCTGAGAAACACAGCTTCAGTTATATCCCTCACCACACCACAGCAGGTTAGTGAGGGAATACATTCTGTCAATGCACAAAGCTGTGTGTTCTCTTGGGAAAACGCACGTGCTGAGCACAAAGGAGGTTTGTGTAGCTGGCACATGGCATAGCTGCAGTGACAGTGGACTGGAACAAGCTCCACCAGCCCTGTGGGCACAGCAGGGCAGGTGAACACACCGTGGCTATTGGCATGTGCCAGAGCTCCTGTGCCACACTGTTGGCATAGACTCTGTGACCTGTGGAGAAGGGATCAGATTCCCAGGTGCCAGAGTGGGGAGCACAGTGCGGGGTCTGCCCAGCACATGTGGGATCTGCCAAGCTCTTAGGTGCCAACTCTGAGTGTTCAAAATGTGCCCTGTAGTATGGCTGAGTGTTTTTAACTTCTTCCACATGATGTGGGAACCTTTTGAGAGATTACACAGTTCATTAACCAGCCTGGTTTTGGTCAAGTCAGGAGGAAGTGTGCAGGGGGCGAAAAGCCTTGTGTATGAAATACATCCCGTTGAGATAATTACATAAGCCAAACAAAATTTATTATTATAATTAGCCAGCTTCTTAAAATGAGCCTGCCACACACACACACAGTTTGCACCATTACTTTGTTAACAAAATGTAGAAACTTGACACAAGGCTTTATTTAACTTCTGATAACACCTCAATTGGGTGCTTATTATTTCTCTGCTATGCACAAGTGTTCCTGTGCTTAGAAGAAATTGCTACTACTTAATGAATGATGTTGGGGAAAATATTTCTGATGGTCTACCACCCCCAAAGTGTTCACGAACAATAAATGTGAGCTCCCAAATGTTATGCAGTAATCTTGATGCAATATTTCTAAAGGGCTCCACTCCAACATTAGACACAACAGAAAAATCCTGCAAGCAAAATTATTTGGAACATATAGCCCAATGGTTATTAAAAACATCAATGAATGCATAAAACTTTCAGTACAGGCAAATTATATGCCTGTGAGGCTAAGTGGAAGATAATGCAGGGCAAATCACAGAAGTGCTTAGAAAATCTTGCACAGTGATAATTGGGTTTAGAAACTTATTCAATACCATGAAGTTTTTAGGTATACAAGCTGCTGCAGAAAACCTCAGGCTCGCCCAATGCAGAGGTTTTGGAGCTTGAAACATGAACCTCGACTTCTCCATGGCCTGTCTCCTCCTGCACTATTTTAAATATTTGCTCAGGTTTCAGCAATCCCAGATAAAGACAAAAGCACAATGAAGAAAGAATGCAAAAAAAAAAAAAAAAATAGAAAATCAAATTGTTGCTCAAAAAAAAATTTACCCTGTGGCAACATTAGTAAAAGGACAGGAAAGATAAACACAACCCACAGTGTCTTTTAAAATGGCCAGGAAACGAGGAGGCAACCACGCCTCCTTCACAGGTGTTCATTGGCTTCACGGCCATGCGTGTGCTCCTGCGTCGCTGTTGTCAGCCCAGGGGCAGGAACGTGTCACCATCACCACAGCAATAGGTGTTCAGTCAGGAAAGCTGCATGTCAGTTCACAGCAAAGACCTGCAGACACCCAAGGACTGCTTACTTGTGGAAGCCCACTTTTTTGGTCTAATCACAGATCCCAGGGCACTGTGGTCTGCAGATGCTCTTCTGAACTCCAGCCTTTGTTCAGTATGGAGTGAAATATTTGTGCTGGCTACCACGAGTCTCAATTTGTCTTTTTTTTTTTTTTTTCATTTACTGCATGACAGTTTGAACTTCAGTTTTCGAAACACAGTTTAGAGTATTGTACTTTGGTTAGTTGTAGCCCCCCTCCTCGGACTAAATTAAGCACAATTGTTAGTGGTAAACATTGTTCGCATGAATAAGGAAGTTCAATATTTTTAAATAGATATTGCTAATTGACACAGGAAAGCTGGACTCTGGAGCACCATACGGGGGATACCCTTACGGAGACCCGGGTCCCACGCGGGGCGGGCGCTCCCGGCAGGTGCCCACGGACCCGGCGCCCTCCGGCAGCTCTGCCCTCGGGGCTGCGGGCGATGAACGGAAACCTCCGTCCCTCTCTCCCTGACTCTGCCCCTGCCCTGAGAGCTTGCCAATAGGATGGTCCTGGGGAGCAGCGAGGAAGGGGCAGCAGCGCCCTCGCCTTGCCCAACTCTCGCCGGCCGGCACTTCCCCCGCGGCGGCGGCTGCGCTCCCCGGGCTGGCACACACCGGCCCCGCGCTGACCCCCACCCATCCTCCGGGTCCCGGCTCGGCGGCTGCGGTGTTTTTAGCTCTGCCCACCACCGGCTTCCCCTGCACCGCCACCAACAACTTTCCGAGCGGAGAAGGGCTGTGCAGCCTGAGCTCTGCCTGGCTTTCGGGGAAGCCCCGGGCTGTTACTCCGGCTCCCGCAGCCTCCGTGCACCACCCTCCCCTCCACGCCAGAGAGGATCGGGATCATCCCCTCTCCCGTTAATCCTCCCCGAGGCGGAGGCATCGCAGGCCGAGCTTCCCCGCCCGCACCGCCGGGCTCGCTCCCGCTCCGCGGTGAGGGCTGCGGGCATTCCCTCAGCACGGAAAGCTGCCCCGCTCTACTTACGCCCCGGCGGGCGCGGTCGCCGCCCCCCGCTCCCCACTTCACCAGCGTGTCCGCCTCGGGCTCCGTCGCTCCGTCCATGCCGCCGCACGCGCGCAACGGCCGCGCATCTCCGGGGGCAGCGCGGGGCGCCGCGGGGGCGCGGCCGCGGGGGGCGGCGGCGGAGGGGG
>VWZV01005695.1:324187-393552 GCA_013397155.1 Irena cyanogastra | reverse complement strand
GCCCTTGCCCCTGTCCCTGCCGCTGCCCCTGTCCCTGCCGCTGCCCCTGCCCCGGCCCTTGCCCCTGTCCCTGCCGCTGCCCCTGTCCCTGTCCCTGCCGCTGCCCCTGTCCCTATCCCTGCCGCTGCCCCCGCCCCGGCCGCGCAGCGCCGGCCGCGGTAGGACGCGGCTCTCGGGAGGGGACGGAGCCGGTGCCCGGGGCTGGGGGCAGGACTCGAGCGATGGGGAACACGAGCTGACTTCCGTGCGTGCTCGCACATAACTTAAGAGAGTGTGCCCGCCCGCCGCCGTGCCTGGGGCTGCCCGACAGACCCTGTCCCTCCGCGGGGATTTACCCAGCAGAGCAGGTAGGGCAGGGGAATGTCACGACTCGGTGTCCATCGCGGCCCCGCCGCCGAGTGGTAGTGGGGCTGGGGGACCACGGCTTGCAGGGATCCCTGTCGCGGTCCCGATTGGAGATCTGGGCATCCTTTCTGTGAGCAAGACTCTAGGCTAAGGTGGGGAAGACTTCCCGTGCTGCCGAGGCTGGAAAGTGAAGGTACCACAAGACTTGTAGCCAATTAAGATGATAAGGATGTTTCCACAGATTCAGGAGGTTTAGATCTGACATGCCACACTACTGCTGCGCTAAGGATGGAGATTAGATATGCCACCTGGGGAAGACAAAAGCTTTCAGCTATTATATTTGAAGGTACCTACTTGCAAACACAGAATTTTGAACTGCCAAGAGTTAAATGACACCTTCTGGTTGGCAATGATGAGTATTAAGTGCATCTGGGAATCGTCCCCATGTGACTGTAGCTGATACTGGTGTAAACCTGAGCTGTTTTCATTTCTGATATGCTACATACCTCAGAACTATCTTAGAGCTCTGAAAGACATAGTAAGTAATACCATGGAGCAATGCAGGCTGGAAACAGCTTATGATGCAGCAACTTCGAGGTGTCATTGTCTCTGATCAAGATGACTGGTGTTTGAATAGAAAGCCAGATGCTACTCATGAGTGTGTACAATTTTTGTACATATTGATAGAAGATCTGGACAGCGTTTATCATCTCTTTGAATTGTCATAAGAGCCAAAAAAAAAAAAAGTTAGGAGAATTAAGCCCCAGGGATACAGAGTGTATTTGAGATGAATCAGACACCTGTGCTTTGTTTCGTTTCATGTTAAATAGCAGTGCAAATGTACTCAAATACAAATACCATGGCTACATGTGATCAATATGTACATCATTTCTCACCTTAACACACAGTTTTTGATGCTTTCCAATCACTGTTGGTTAGTTACAGAAACTAAACATATGCTACTCAAAAAAAAAGAGTAAGTATTCATATAGGTTCCAAATAATTATTTTATAATTATTTTCTGCCTCCAGTCTCCAAATAGCAAACAAATGCCTTGAAAAAAGATTTGATTAATTCACTCACCACTTTTTTCTTCACTGCATTATTTTCTTTCATCACGCCGTTGCTTTGCTGTTTGTTCTCCATTCTGTTACCTTGTGAAACAATAGCTGAGGAAGAAAAGAGAGAAAGTTGTGCTACTGTTCAGGAGGGAAAAAAGATACAGGCTCTTTAGTAGACATGCTGTCACTATGAGGAGGAACATCAGACCCACTGCAACTACAAAAGAAGTTTGGTCAGTCAGGTGGAACTACATTACTATGGCTGGGTTCCAGCCAGGGCACTTGGATTAATTGTTGGTGTGGTTCTAATGATTATTAGACCTATACTAGCTAGGTCATTGCACATTTGCAAAGGAGGAGTCCATTTATTTACTGTTCTTTCAAGCAAATTCTTGCCTGTACATCACCAAATGTACTTAAATAATGTTAAAGGGCATTTTAGTCTTAATTTATGAAGAAACTAAACTGGTTTCTGGTGTTTCAGAGAGAATCTGATATTTACATGGTGCTTCATTGTATGATCTTGGGCAGTCCACCAGTTTGTTCAGTTAATTTGGAACATGGATTACTGTGTAATTCTGCTTCAACATCTTGAGGTGATAGTGCATTTCAAGATTTTTGCTTACGTGGCCATTATGGTAATTATAAATCCAGTCTTGAATACAAGTTGTCTTCCAGACAGGAGTCTACAAGACAGTGAGCTATGAGACGTGGGGAGTAACAGGCAGTTTGGTGAAGCAGCACTCTGGATTGTTGAGGCTGTCACACTTACAAGAAGTTTTGAGGATGAAATCACTTCTGTGAGACATGCGCAGTACTGGGGCCATTATATCAGATAGTTCTAAGCAATCAATCTGAGCTTTTAAGTAAGAGAAACCAGAGAGGTAACAACATCCTAGAAGCACTAAAGCCAGAAAAGCTACTCTCTGCTTACCAGTGCAGTCAATGCTAACAACCTGTAAACAACCTCCTTTTCCTCTGCTTCAAGGGGCCTTAGCCAATTCCTGCTAAATTGTTTTTCAAAAAGGGCTTCCACGGAAATGTATTTCACTTTATAGGAGAGAGGCTTAGTCTCATCAAACAGTTCTCCTGTCCCATGACACATTTAACAAGTGTATGAAAAATAATGTCATGACCTGTCCACTGAGGCTCCCACATCCCATACAGATTTCATATATGGATAATGTAGATAATTAAATTAATGAAGGTTCTGACAGAGCACAAACAAAGCATCATCAAACTGGAATTTAAAAGCTGACAAGATAAAGGGTATATGGGTCATAGCACTGGAACAGAAACAACAAAGTCAGAAACAGTCTGCTAGGCATCTAAGGAGACACAACTTGTGATGACTTGGGATAACTTGTGTCTGCCTTCCCTCATTGAACTTATTTTTATGTGATTGAATTTAATTTAATATCATTAAAACATTTTAAGATGTGTCTGTTGTGTCTGGAAAGTTTAATTGCTATCAATGCACCATTAGCATAAGTGTTAAGATTAAGCTATCCTTCCTATATGTCAGGTAACCCTCTTTTACTTTTTTAAGATGGCAACTTGACTGTAGCAAAAGGAATGTTACCATATCTAGAACAGGCATTCTAGTTAATCCAAAAAAAAAAAATTAAGAAATCTGGACTGGGGATGGAGCAGAAGTCACTGAAATCTTGCATGGATTTCAATGTTATTTTTGCATCTTACTGACTCATGTGAAGGGAAGAGAGACGTGATTACAGCAAGCAGAAACCGGATCTTCAGATTGCAGAGTTTGACAAAATCTAAGGAAGTGATGATCCACTTAGGGGAATGAAAAGCTCATATTTGCTCTGATCCTCACTGTTTATCACTCACTGAAAAATTTTAGTAGATAATGTGGAAAAGTATTCCTTCCCTCTGAAGTTCATATTGCTAGTACTAGGTAAAGTTGATAAAGTTGTTGATCCAAAGATATTCATTCATTATTTTTTCTTTGTCACAGTAGATCGGATTTTTCTGTTCCACAGCTTGAACAGTTAGTCAGGAGATGACTCACAAATCAGGAAAGGCTCATTTGTGTTGGGCCAGGGCATCTTCCATTTCAGCTACAGTTTTCTTATCTATTTATCCAACAGTTTATATGGCAATGTGTGGGTTGAGTTCACTGGTAGGACATGGAATCCAACTGAGTCCTGTGAATTATTAGCTTTGGCAAGGAAGGCTCAGCAGTTCACAAAAAAGGAACATTATGACTGGCACAGCAAACTGACTTGGGAGAGTTGTGAATAAATCTACTGTAATCCAGGTTTAATTCTGAACTTCTATTGAACATTCAACTTTCATTTGCTAGCTACAAGTCAGGAAAAAGAAAAGCTGCTGGAAAGCTATTCTGTTCAGAAAAAGCAAATATGCAAAGGGAGCAGTTCAGGTGAACTAAGATTCTAAACAGCCATATTTGCAAAGTTAGATGATAAAATCACCAAGGAGATGACCACCTCAGAAAAGCTGAGTTAAAGGACACAGATGTTAAAAAAACCAACAAGGGCAAGCCAGACTAAGAAGTGTATAAAACCTGGACTGGATCAGTTATTGTTGTCCAGCCCGAGCACAAGGCTCCGTGGCCACTGAGGGCCCATTTGCCATCTTCATCAGCTGAGCGTGGACTGACACCAAGGCCCCAGCCACTCCATCCAAAGCAGAACACAAACAAGCATCAGGCAGTTTGTCTGTGATATAAAAGATTCTCCTGCCACAAACTCCTCATGATGGGCATTCCCAGCTTCCCTATCTGTCTCCCAAGTACAAAATTATACTATCTCCATAGAAAAATAATGTCTGTGTCAACATTGCACTACTATGGACAGGAGAAATGTGGAAGAGCAGCCTTCAGCTGACAAAATTCATTTGTAATTATAAAGTAGTACGACCTCTCAGGGATGGAAAGGGCTTTCTACCCCTCAGGACACATTTCTCTCAACTGTAGCACAAAATAATTTGCTTTCTTTTAAAAGCAGTGAAAAGAAGCACCAAGAGAGACAACACCTCAGTAAGGTGTGAATGACAAAGCTTTAGAAAACACTGGTGTAAAAATAACCCAAACAGACTCTGCAAGTCTTATTGTCCATGATAGACTGACATCTAATAATTTTTGTCTTTGGGGGGCAAAATTGCCCAACTTAATTACTTTGGTTTGCTATGCTTTGTACTGGAAATAGGTCCCTGTTTCAAAATACCTTTTTTAAATTTGATTCAGCACTAAACTTCAGCAAAAGAGCATGAAGGAGAAAAGTTTCGCATCTCACTCTTATTTCATAGCTTGTGTGCTGCTCTCTTTTTTCTACTCAGCTGTAGCAGAAATTTGCTATGGCTGAGTGCTTGTGCCTTTCAAAAATGGAGCTGTTCTTGCAGTGTAAGAGATGCAGCTGAGGATTTGCCTGTGCTTCAAGACAGATGCCTCTGGCCCTAGTTTATGGTGTGTACTGCAGTGAATGTGCTCCTCTCCCTGGTACTATAAAGCACACATATACACTCACATAGAAGAAATCCGCCATCAATTAATTAAAAGATTGATTAATTAGAGCATCCAATGTAAAGAACATTTTCTGAGTGTCTGTGTCCCCAAAGCAGTAACAATCTATGTATTAAATCCTGGTAAGTGACATAACTATCTGGTTAAAATAGGAACAATGGAAGTCCCTTAAAAACTGCAGATTTTGTTAATCTAGATCTATTCTGATTCTAGTGAGACTGTACAAGTCAATGTTTCTTATATTGTTTATGAAAAATGTCTAGGAGTCCCAATATTAAAATACCATTGATGGAATCAGATGAGGCATGACTTTAATTAGACACAGAGCATTCCTATGGTACTGAACTATTTAGAAAAAGTTATTCTCAAATACTGTAGACACCTCAGCTCCCAGCAATGCCTGTCTCGTAAGTAATTCGTTAACATAGTGCTAAAAAACACGTATGTCTTTTTTTTCTGTACCTGTAGTATCCATCCTAAAGTGCCTTTGCAAAATGATAATTATTATATTTGCATTTCAATATTTCATACAAGTCACAATCTGATCTCTTATACTGAGAAGTGGAAATATTGAGTTTACATCTCAAAGTGAAGTGGGTTGTTGTCGGGTTTTGGTGGATTTTCTTGTAAAAAAATCTGGTGAAAATTGAAGCTATTTTCCATAGAAATGTGTTACACTAGGAGAGGAAGATAGATTTCAGAGTTAACGACTAGATACATAGAAGCTGAGTACTTGGCTAGCACAGGAAATTATTTGTTTATAAAGTTCAAAACATTGGTTTATACCAAGATAAATCTATTCTTCCTTCTTCAAGTCACCCCCTTGAGAACATTGTCAAATTTGCTGCAAAGTGTCAAGTCCAACTTTTAGATGCTACTCACCAGTTATCTGAAGTATTCTTCTCTTCCAGTGAAGTTCAGTGCAGTTCAGAAGCAGCCCTCTTCAGAACTGCTGCTGCTGACTTCTTCTCTAAAAGAGGGACAACTAAGTCATTGAATTAAATGTAAAGCTGGATTTAACTCTTTTATACCATTTCAGAAGTAATAAATAATTAACAGTAAAAACAAAGAATAGTATGACGTTCCAGCTGGAATTCATGCAATGTCTCTTTTTTGCCCAATAGAAAAAAAACCTGCCTTGTATGGCTGTGATACCCTACAAGAGGTCTTTGTTTCAGCTACCACAAACCATGAAAAAGCTTTGCTTCCTGAATTTGAACCAGTAAATATTTGAAATGCAAGTGCCTAAGGCTAGGACTTACATTCTTATACTTTTACCTGATTACAAGTGACTACACTGAGGAACACCCACAGCATTCCACATGCTGTAAATAGCTTCTAACAGTGGCCAGTATCTGAGTATGTGAGATGGTGTGTGGTACTTTTGAGGATTCACTCCTTTGCAAGACAATAGAAGGCTGGGACAGTACTGTACAGAACATACTGTACAGTAATTAACCTCTCAGTAGTTAATAAAAGATTTACCTTGACTGCTGTTCTGGCTTTGTGCCATAGAGTGGTGCTCTGTATCATTGTTAGTTCAAAAATTGAACAAAATATGGATCAGGACAAGGGTGTAGCAGTTCAGACTTTGTTATAAATTCCTTACATCCCAAAGCTAAGAGAGATAAGAAGACTCCATTGTAAAAGGTCCTATCTGCTTTGGCTTTTCCCTGCTCCTACATGTATTGCTCTCTAGGAAAATTCAAGGTATGTTAAATCAGTCTCATCAGCATTTTTCCAAGGACCTTGGCAGGTAATTTAGTTGGATTATTCCTAAATTTGCAGACATTAAGGTATCCAAGATATGCTAGGTAGAGAAGCATCTGTACAGAGGTGAGTTGGCTGAAACTGTAAACTCTGGCTGGGATTTGAAGTAACCTTGTTCTTTTGGGGAAAGTGGGATTATTGAGCATGTGGTACTTGGTTTGTATTTCAAGTTGTGATTGTTCTGGCAGCTTCTACGGATCACCTCTGACCCTGTTACATAAACCTTGCTGAGGTTCTCAAAAGATATTAGCATCAGATTTTCTTCAGCTTAACAGGCATCCTTCTCCAGTTGCAAGATGATAGTCAATGAAAACACCACTTTTGAGCAACAGGAAAGAAGTTCTCCTTAAAATCCCCTAGCATATTTTATGTAAAAGTGTCTTTAGACTGGGAATCCAATATCTTATAATTAACGGAAATACAGTCTTGTACTTTAGCTCTATGTAACATGGTGGCTAAAAGAAAATGGGAGATTCATTCTCTGGAGTGAGGATGAGGGAGCAGACAGGTGAGTTTCAAACAAATCTTATATCTCAGCTACAAGTGGGAGATGATGCCTTCCAGACTTGTATACTTTTAATTTTAATTTCAAATAATCTACATTTTAATTGAAACTTTTACAACTTTAAAATTAATCCAAGGTGATTAGATTATGAAAACTAAAACCAAGATGCTCTACTTTCTAGTAGCATCTGTCACTACTGGAAAGGACTTGTTGCTCACCATGTCCCATCATTAGCATAAGGACAGGAAAATAAGTAAGAAGGGCTATAAAGCCTAAAAGAAGGGCTATGTAAAACTATAAAACAAGTTTTACATAGTTATGTATGCTTTGGACACTCATGCATGTTCAAAGAGCATTAGTTCAATGAGCTCATTCTATGATAAAACTAATCCTTTCAAACTAAACAAACTACCTCTTTGATCCAAGTTTTCCCAAACTATAGATTCAGGTTTATTAGTTTGTCCTGTTTCATCTTGAGCAAGAATACAAAGAAACAATCTCAAGGGCAACTTACACGGACATGACCAAGAAATAGCACAATCAAAACATGAACTTCTTTGTTAGATACCACACAAGAAAGAAATCATAAACAAAGCAGAAAAATTAGAGTATTACAAGCAAGCTTATGTTAAAAGCTTACAAAGTGACTATTCAAACAGAAGGCTGTGAAATGTTAATGTTCATGATGCTTTTTTTCATTGTTAGGAAGTTGGAAACACAAATGCTAGAGAAACTGTGACAACCAGAGGGTGTACAGTGTCTGTAATGATGTGTGTGAATGCTCATTCACACATAAAGATGTAGTTGGTTTTTATGCAGATAGGTCCCTTAGAAATGCAGGCTCAAAATGATGCTAAGATTTTGGGTCTACAAAAATGTTCTGATCTAGCAAAGGAGTAGCATACAGTTTAGTTTTAAGCTAATTCCACAGCAAAATTAACCGTATATATAAATACTTTGTTAGTGAAAGAGAGAATATCTAGCTTCTCACTTAGTCAAACCACCAAAACTGGAATTTGGTGTCTTTTTATGGCTGCATGTCCTTGATGAAATGCATCCTGCACTGCTTCCTGCACTGCTGAAACTACAGTTTTGAGAGAAAAGCCAGGACACTGACCATTTTTATTTAGTCGTCCTTTAATCTTAAAAACTTCAAAGTTTCAAATACTTATGCTTCTGTACAAGGAGATCAAACAGACCTGGGGGGAACAGAACAAGAATATTGAATACTTTAAAATAGTTTTTTGCTGATTTTATGTGACAACTCATTGGATAAGCTATAGCCAAAATATTTTCGAGCTATTTTGCAAGAAAAAGTGGTTAATAATTACTTTTTGCTGTGTTCCCCATTAGTGTTGTTTTAACTATGTTTTCTTATGTACACAGGCAAGTCTGCTATGTCATCATTTAGGAAAAATCTTATGAGCCGTGAGTTTAATGTTTTTTTTACATTAGGGTTATTTCCAACATTACCCTCCATGTAGAGTAAAGCTAGTTAAATCTTTGCAAAGTTATTACCAGTGAAATCAGCCTAACATCTATGTACCATTTAGTAAATGTTGAATTAAATATTGACAAGTGGAGGCTTTTATGTTGTGAGGTCATGCCCTGAGCTAAGACCAGAGCTGCTGCCTCGTACAGGTTCACGCCAAGTGGAAAGGAAACACTTTTAAAGTAATTTGTGTTATAAAGAAGAATGATTCCACAAAATGAAGCCCTCTTAGGATGGGAAATTTGCACTCAATCCTGAAGGCAGAGTACCCAGCATCTAAGTTCCTTTTGATTGAACATTAAAGAATATTTCAAAATTTCTGAGACCAATACATTTGAGCACTCTGAGTTGTTACACTCAGGAATTGTTTACCACTTCTCTTGAAATCTTTGTAGAGCTGGTGATCCTTTTGAAAGATCACTTGACTTGCTAACCCTACAGACCGAGCTCTGTGTTCTGACTCCAGGATCATCCATATTGATATAATGACTTCTTCTAGCCTTAGACATCACTCCTGGTCTCTGTGGAGAGGAAGGAATCAAAATGCCTTTGCATGCATTACAACCTCAGCCAGTCACATGCTTGCTCAAATCCTGAGTTGCAAGGCTCCAGTCCCCTGAGAGCAGCAAGCACTGCTTGAGCCTGGAGTACACACATTCCTCTCAAGGCTGAATGTGCCTAAAAAGGATGCAGAGCAAGCTCAGGGTAGAAATATATATTCATGTTACTTTCTTGTGAAAGTCAGTCCTGGAAATCAAGCTAGGAAAATAAACTTTGCCAAACTTTGCCCTATCTAGCCTGTCCAGCTATTTTAAATAACCCAAATCCCAGTTTTGCTTCAGGATACAAAACCCTTTTAGTTTGTCTAGCTGTAGTTTTAGATTTGAAGTTTCATTTTTCTTCATCTAGGGACTAAAAATAATCAGAGATATTTGTGTAACAAATTATTCTCCCATTCTCAGATTCATGAAACCTGGCAAACAGTGGTTCACCATTTATTCTCTTGAAGGTTAAGAGATATTATCAAAGTATTCCCCTCTAAAAGTAGGGGTAGGTAATGTAATACAAAATTAGGCTTCAACATTTTGGACACATGCATTTTTCTCCCACTTTGAGGAATTGGGGAATAAAAGAAAAAGCTAGTAAGGTAGGTCCTCCCTCCTCTCTCAAGCTTTAGCTGTGATTTCCAGGGGCATTTAAATGTCTTTTGTTGTAGTTTAAAAAATGGTACCAAAAATGCTTCGTCACACTCAGTAAGTTTCAATTACATGAACGTTAAGATACGAAACTGCCCTACATTGCCAAGGCTAATGAAATCCTGGAAAGGCTGGTGGCTGAAGTATCTGCTTTGCATTTCAAAAGATATTGGGATCAAAGTCTGTTAGTTTTTGCCACTTTCAGCAGCTCATGGCAGCCAGCCGTGAGGAGAACCTCCCAGAACAACGGGGACTCCCCTCCACTCCCGCGGGACAGCACGCTGAGGGACGTTCTCAGCTTCTGTCCTCAGTCCAGGTAAAACTGAACTTTACCCTGACTGTGGGCCTGACTAACTCAGACCTGCCTGTTGTCACCGTGGACTTGCCTGTTGGTGACAGGGCTGTATCTGCCCCTGACTTGGTGACTTCAGATCACACTTGAACCCCAGACCTTCCTCATCACCAGGGCAGGTTTCGCTTCTGGCTGAGCCTGATCACTGCTACCAGGTGTTTGACTGGAAGTCAAACAAAGAAATTGTCAAAGAAATAGTATCAAGCGTGCATAAAATACACAATTATATCATAAATTCAGAAGCTGTGGAATTGCAGGCAAAAAAACCCCTAAGGACTTGGAGATGCAGGTGAGCTGCCATAACCCACCCCCCCACCAGGCTGAAACCACCAACCTTGGGAGGAGCAGGGGATGGAAGAGTGTCACGTTAGGGAGAGGGGCAGGATCTGAGCAGTGTAGGGTAACACTGCTGACTCATTGTTATTCCCTCTTTCTCTGTAATAAGCAGATCTGGACTAATAGCAAGACTTAAAATATCAATTATAGAAACAGGCTCACAGTTAACAGTAAATTCTTAATAAATCTAAGATGCGTTTCCTCCTCGACAATAAACAATGCTTTGAGCAGTATTTCTGTTCCATGTTTTTCTGCTCTGAAAGCCAGTCATTTGAACTGTGAGGTCCAGAGGAGGTAGAAGATACTGCAAACATTTAATACAGTATCTTTATTTGTCAAAAGCAGCTGGTGAGTACTAGTGACAACAAAAAGAATTTTCCATGAAAGAAGATCATCTTTGCTTCAGTTGCAGTCAAATTGTAAAACAATTTTTCTACAGTATGTTTCATTGTCAATCTTTTCTTAGGATGGATAGTAGGTAATACTTTTTAACCACCTTATTATTTAGGTGGTCAAATAATTCACAGAAATAATTATGTAAGCAGAACAGCATATCCTAGGAAGATGTTAGAAACGAAATTAATGTCACTGTAATTTCAAGTGAGTAAGATACCCTTTTTCTCATTTTATGAAATAAAAGGACATGAACAGAAAACCATCATTTTGGGTCCAGACTTTCCTACGGAGAGGAAGACTAGGGCTAGAGCGGGGATCATCCCTCTGTACTCAGCACTGGTGAGGCCTCACGTGGAATCCTATGTTCAGGTCCAGGCCCCTCAGTTCACGAAGGACATTGAGGTGCTGGAGCAAGTTCAGAGAAGGGCAAAGGAGCTGATGAATGGGCAGGAGCACCTCTTAGGAGGAGCAGCTGAGGGAACAGGGGCTGTTTAGTCTGGAGAAAAGGAGGCTCAGGAGGGACCTTATCACTCTTAGGTCTTTTCCAAACGAAATGATTCCATGATTCTGTGATAGCCCACTCTGGAACTGCACAAGTAACCAGACAGATGCATGCACAGCTTCTTAGGCAACACGAAATCCCCAAGTTATAAATTCGTATGACATCCCATATGGCCCAATATCCTCTGTTTGTGTTGCTACTGACAGCTACTGTATTCCAGCTTTTCTGCTTCCCTTGTACTCAAGCATTTCCCATTGTAGCAACCTTTTGGTCTCTTCAGTCTTAAGTACTGGCTTTAAAGTTCAGTCAGAGTTGACCTCTGCCCACTCTTGCTATTAAAGGTTTGAAAATTGGACAAGCTACTGTAATTTCTTGGTGTAAACCAGTGTGTGAAAGCAAGAACCCTGACATAAGACAAGTCACTAACAGTGAGATTGTTCCTAGTTTTATTGCCAGTTATATGAACAGGGTGTGATAGTGACTGACTTATGTCCAAGTACATGACTCATGCCATGTATGGCAAAAAAATCCTGTGAAACACTATGTTATTGCAATCCACTTTGCTGTTGGTTCAAGGGGCATTACTTTCATGTTAAGGCTTATGTTGTCAATTTATAAAACATTAACCTGACAACAGAAGCAGGAATCTATAAGGAGTGCACACTAAGCCATTGAGAAGAACATTCAAAGTAGATATCTTATTCCACAAGCCATTATTGAAACTACTGGTAGCTGCACAGCAGATTTTTGTTTATAGATCCCTTTATCTCCCATTTATGGTTGTAATGAAAATCAGGTTTTTAAATACTTCCCATGGCTTTTTTACTTGATAGGTCATTCACTGTTCCAGACCAGTTTAGGATGCAAGTAAATGCTATCTAAGCACACAAACAAGTCATGCAGGTGCTAAAGCACCGTACTAAACTGGATCTTTGTCATACTGCTGAATTGAGCTACTTCTGCATCAAACTAATTCCATTAAATGAAAGAACATCACACAATAATATGGCCATCTGAGAACTGTATTGCTCAACCTATCATTGAGTGATTTTGAAAAGGAGGTCAAATGTGAGGAGAAAGTTCACATAAAAGTGTACTAGGGACACTCAGATCTAAGACTGATTATGAAAGAGCTGTAGAAAGTAACTTTGTGCATTAAGTGGTAGATAAAATTAATTGCTTTGCATGCATATTAATGTAGAAAACCCCTTAATAAATACACAGAAATGGACTCACATGTAGCTGTTTTTGGAAGATCCTGAAACCATTGTGAATGGTCTTAGAAAGCTGACAGTTGAGTTCTCTGAGACAGAAAAAACAAGAAAAACAATAAAATGAACCTTAATAAAGGAGTTCTTAGGCTGATACTATTTCAGACTGTGGCCAGCAGGAGATCCTGTAATGGGCCTTTACTCTCACAGCAGATGCAGAGAAGCACAGAAATTATGGATGTTGGACTAAGTATGCTAACTTAGGAGGGAGGTGTGTCCTTTTCCCCAAGTTGTCCTTTCCTTGCAGAACCTTTGCGAGGTACAGACAATTACACAAAGAATCTCACTTCCATACAACTTGCCAGTGCTGCCTTTGGCCCAGCCCTGTAGTCACAAACCTCTAACAGCTAGGACTGGCTATTCAAGCAACGAGAAACAAAGAAAGTTTCTGTGTCCAGATTCTGGTAACAGGTTTCTTAACTTTAACTTCCTAAATTAGAGTGTGTCTTTGGATCCTCTTTCCCCTCTTCTGTGTCACTTCCCCAATTTACTTATATTGTTTGTTCCAGCTTCCTGTGGCAGTGAGTTTGACAGGGTTCATACATCAGATTGTCAATTTTAACTTCTTTTCTGATTGCTCATCTGGAATTTCCCTACTTCTTGTGTTGTGAGATTTATCAGCCATAGCCTTCCTGAGTGAAGTTGTGCAGGTAAACCTGCACATTCCTACGTTATCTGCCTGGTTCCCTGGGCACACTCCTACTGTGCTACATTAAGCAATTATATCTCACAGGCTGTATCTATATTAGTCACTAAAATAGCTCTCATTTTCCTAAACTATACGTCCAGTTCACATGCTTCAAGACTACTCTGTCTTACAAGCCAAAGCATGTCTTGGTTTACTAAAATTCAAGCAAAAACACCACTGTGGTCACACCATAATCCCAATGTCCCTTCCTCTAATGCTGTAACAGGCAACCTCAGCCTTAGGTTTCTACTCTGCCAGGAGTGTTGTGGTGTGTTTATTTTAAAAAGGAATTGCTACAGACAGGAAATGTCTGTTTTGGTAAAATTCTTCACTTTTTTTTTTCCTGAGCTGCTGCGGTAATGCCAAGAACTGGTGCAAGAGATCACTCAGAGCAGAAGCAAACCTGAGCTCGGTCCAGATGCTCCAGGACAGGGAAAAAAAACAGGGCACCAGAAGTAGCAAAGGAGAATTATCAACAAAATGGAGCACTACAGCCTACAGAGGCAGTCCATTGTTGGTAGAGTCCTCAATGTAAATAATGTCTTATAGCAAGAGGCTGAGAATAAGAAGTGAAGAGCAGAGGCAGTCAATCACACCTTGAAGACTGCTCTGAGTTATTAGTTTGCCTTTGGGACAATATCTAATTAATTTCTTTTTTCTGCATATTTTTCATCCTCTCAAGATTCCTGAAAAAAAAAAAAATCCTTGCTCAGTTATTTCCTTTTCAGAAAAGGTTTAATGAAAGCTCTCTCCCCTTCACTCCCATCTTATTAGATTAGACTCTTTCTATTTCAGTTGTGATACAACAGGTTTGTAGTGTCTTTGGAGGAGAGGGACACAGGTTTCTGACATCTATTCCTAAAGTCCCGGGAAAAGAAATGTTGTAGCTAAGCAAAAATACAGAGTTTCTTGTACTTGCCTGGTTTTGTGGCTGAGGAATACAACCCATCAGGGTGTTACATACCACCAGTGTCTGATATGCCTGCTCCCTTTTTCCCCTTGTCCAACCCCTCTCCAAGAGGAGAGTGTGCACGTCAGGCTTTCAGAGCGGTTTTTGTTCACTGACATGGCACAGCAAAGGTTTGTGCATGCTGTGGGTGTTGGGTGTGCTCTGGAGCCCTGCAAACTGCTGCAATACCATGATGCACAGATCTCACTGTGGAGGGGCACAAGGGAAATAGGCAAACTCGTTAACTTTTTCCTTTCATTTATTTTATAAAATAGAGTGGATTCTCGATTAGTGAGACTAGGTCTGGTCAAAACCAAGAGGTCAGCCAGGTAGGTAACTGCAGCAGCAGAAACAGACTTGTCTTATAGGAACTGTTGAGAGCTTTTAGCAATAAGTAAAATCCTTCTTTGGTCTTATGCACATTTACTGTTCTTCTCCTCACCCTCCTGACAGCTGAACTGTGAACATAAAATTGTCTGAAAGGCAACTGTGAGGTCTGCTCCATAGATGGTTAATTCTAAAACAGTTTGTTGATGTTCCATAACATGTAATGTATCAATTAGAGAGATGAAGACAACATAATTAATCCTGTCCCTGAAAGAATCTTTTGTGTGGCATTTAAGCTTCAGACAAAACAGCTTAATAGGCATAATATGGTGCTCTGCAGAAGCAGTGAGAGCAAATATCCACTCTGTAGTTTAATAGCTGATTATCAACAAATGGTATAACATCTAAATAGAACCATTACTGTTTTATCAGCTGCATGAGAACAAGCTAATAATATGCAAGCAAACATGATAACAATGCCACAGAATTCAGTTTTTCCGACATTGTACTCATGATTTTAACAGACATTGAGAGAAGAATCACCAAGGAAGAGGGAAACACCACGCATTTGTCTAAAGTGAAACTCACAATGGTGTTTCCCTAGTTACTACAGACTCTGTTTGATATTTCCCCTTCTTCAAAAAAACAATTCACATGCAGTTAACTAACAGCTGGAAACTTGCCTGATTCTTTCATTAGACTGCAAAAAACATAACCCAAGGAATCAGGAACACTAAAAAACTGACTTGTGTAATTGCTGTTGCAAAAGAACTTGCAGCTCCTATCCAGGCTGTGAGAAACATCTGGTGTGCTACATTTAATGTAGTCTCTCTTACTCCTATATGAATTCTTACTGTCTCAAAGGAAGGAAAACAATGACATGCCATAGCAACTTTTCTTCCTGCAGCACCTGCCATCGAAGGTGCATTGGGTGGACACATAAGCTTATACACTACAAACACATATGCTATTTTCATGGAACACCCTGAACATATCTAACTGCTTGAAATGGTTGCATGCTGGTGTCAGCTGCAGTTTGATACACTCTCAACAGTCCTCAAGGCAGCAAGGTATGGTAAATGTTATGTTCTTCAGATATAAGAGATTTTTCATTTCTCTTGAAACAGAAATTTGGAAAATTGTTATGATCTTCTCCATTCATTCTCCTGTTCTGTTACTATAATTTCCTGTCTACCCCTTAAATGATTTAGTTAAAGCATGAAATTCATTCATGAAACTCCTTAAGCTGCTCTCCTCATCTTTCTTTTCTTCCTGTTTCTGCAAGACCACAATATGGTGTTATCTGAGGCTCATGCCCCCTCCACCCCATCCTTGTGGCTTGATATTTCTCTTGATCATTTTGATTAATATTTGTTTCCCTCCAGGTGCAAAGCACTGCCTCAATATCCTGCTGTCTCCAATTATCCCAGCTTCAATTTTATTTGAAACCCTAGCTTTAACTCTTCAACTCATTTCTCTGTGTGTAAGGAATTCAATAATTTTATTAATTACTGCTGGAATTAATACATACTATGCTGTTCCTGGTCTCTTTCTGGGGACTTATCCGTATGCTGATTCTTTACCTGAAAATCCACAACAGATACAATAGCCAGAGGTTCTGTACCATACCAGGCCCTATGGCATTCAGGCCTCATTCAGAGACCTCTGTCCTGACCTACATCAGCTGATTAATGTGGGTAGGATATATGAAGGACAAGATAATCTCTCAAATCAGAGGTTTGCAGCACAAACGCCGTGCACATCTGATCTACAGATCTAATCTTGTAGATTGCACCACAATGCTGTGCATATCTTTGCTCTGATTCATGCCTGTATACATATTCACATGGAAGCCACAGCCCTCTCTGGCCGAATCAAGACTTGTTTGTGTATTGTTTGTTGGTCTCTGACTGACCACAGGTTTTAGAGACAGCAGATCACATGTGATATGACTTCTCAGATCTTACTCCTTGGATCTACACTTCTGTTGTGGTAAGCTTTGCGTGAAAGCAAGGGGAAGATTCTGACTCCATCTGGACACTAACCATCCAAACCTATCCAAATTCACTGCTGCCTCTAAGCTGAAGTGATCTGAACTACTGATACAAATTCTTCTACCCAAATTCCCAAGGAAATTCTTGGAGTTCAAAGTGAGGGATCTTGTAGATATGAGAGCAATGAAAGGGATAATGTGACACCTGCAAGCAACTGTGGAGACTGAGAAAATCTCACAGCTTTAGATCACATGTGGCTTAACTTTTTGTTCGAAAATCCAAGGAGGGAGGAATCTGTCTGTGACTTTCTTTCAAGTTGCCCTCTTCTCTACAATATGTTCTTTCATGTTTGCAGGTATTGCCTTGAAATACTGACAGCTTGGCAGACAAAACATTATGTTAACTACAGTTTCTCCTCTTCAAGGTTACTGTTAGGTGTTTTTGCATTAAATTAAATGATTCGGTTTCTGTAGCAGCAGAGAATGACTCCAAGCCCTTTGTCCAAGTCTAAGAGTTGATAGCATTCCCTTCAAATTTTCCTGGCTCTGGGTTGTGATCCTGTTCTATCTGCTTCACTTGCTCAAGAGCTCAAATAGCGGGTTTTCTTAATCCTGTTAAAAACAGTTTGCAATCAAAAAGACTTGTACTGGAATAGCTTCCTATTGCAGAATTTGAAGGGTTTTTTTCAGCTGGAAATCCTGGTAGCTTCCAATATTACCTATTTGTTCTTGCTTTTAAACTTAAATTGAAATGTATCATTGTTGTGTGACCACAAAAGACTCTTGACAACGTGTAAACCCAGAAGCAGTAATAAAGTAATGGAACAGAAAAAAAATCTTCCCCAAACTTTGTGGCACACCTCAAATTCCTTTTGCAATTAGAGAAAGCTATTTTGACAACTCCCTTTCTAAACAAATCTCTACTACTTTTCCTTCTACCCATTGTCTATGATGTTTGTTCATAAAATTTCCTCCTAGTAAAATGCTAGAAGAGCCAAAAGCTTCATTGCTCCCTCCACTGGAGCACACAGTTTAGAAAAGAGGAACAACTTCTGTCTGCTAAAACAAAGCCATGAGAAAGCCATATCCCTTGGTAGGATTCCTCTGTTTCAGTGCAGTGGAGAAAAGCAGGAAAACCTCTTGTTCCATTACTTAGCCATTTTCTTACTTCTCATTCATGGGCTAGTTTTGTTTGACTGGAAATCCAGAAACAGAGATTAACTGTCTTTAAGCAGTTGGGCTTATAGACTAGTGGCAGAAATAAGTAGTTAATTTCTACTTCTTATCAGCCCCTTTTTTTGCTATGAGAGACTGAAGATTATTCTTCAGTGATTTGCTGTACCTACATATATGTAAAAATAATAGAACCTATAATTTGACTTTTTGTTTCTAAAACATGAGACTCACTGGGAAACACACATCCCTGAAGTACAGAGAGAGAACCACGTGTTTAGGATGTGGCAATGGATAGGGAGGGCTACTCCATGTTTCAGCATAGTACTACTTGGAAAGCTTTGTTTTGGAAAACAAAACAGAACAAAACAAACCCACTACACCACCAGCACTACACATACCCCAGATTATGAGAACTGAGAAGCAGATTTTTTCCCATTTTTTGTTTCCTCCATACAGCCACTAGCTTCCTTCTCTTCTACCCCTGTTCTCTCAGCACTGTGACTGAGCAACAAAGAGCAAATCTCACCTACAGGCAGAGGAACAAAACCCTTCCTCACATGAGGAGCAGAGGAAGGGAAGAATGAGAAATACGAGGTTAGTGAGAATAGTACAGGGGCTCTAGGGAGAGAATCAATCCTGTCTGGACTAGGAGCCTGGGAGGTATCAGGTTGCTTCAGGAGCAGACAGGGTAGCATGCAGACCCTGGCACCAGCTGGCTCTGCAGTTCCCTGACTGAGTCAGACCAACCATCAGAGGTATCTGAGACTAAAGAATTTGGATTTTATACACATTTTTTTAATTCATTTTGATTCATCCTCTTATGATTAGCATGAAATGCATTCACTAGGAGGGTCTACCAGTAGGAGAGGGAGGTACTCACTGTCAATCCAGGCTCTTGACCTGCCTAACTTAGAGTTTTTCAGCCTTAGAGTTTTGAACTCTATGACTTAGTGGAAGTGGAATTTCCAAGTAAAGAACTTTGGTGATACAGCCGTAGTGTTGTACTCAAAAAGACTGGGGACAACCCATTAGACCATAGAACATTAGAACTATTAGAACAGAAACATAGAAACAAAATTCAAAGCAAGCAGGTAAGAAAGTCAGTGGTATTGCCAGTTATTGTCTCCTACCTCTGAGGATAGATGATCCAAAAAGTGCTTGCAGGAGGAAAGTATTTTAGAGGTGCTGGGTATTGTTCTTCTCAAAAATCTTGAAGTGAAAATTTACTCCAAATCAGTTAATACTGAAGGTTATTAAAAAGAGATGGGTTTGTTTTTTTGATGTTCTTGACAGACTTGAAGCAGTCTGTGATCTTTGCTTGCCTTTCATACTGTGTGCCTAAGCAGAAGGTTGTTTTCTATGAATGAGTTTCTTCTACCTTTGGACTCAAAAAGATAATGGATAAAAAAAGATACAAGATCACAACCTCAGCTTAAGACTACAGTACCTTTCAGTTTTCAAGAGATGAGTGTAAATCTTTGCGCCCTGAATTGCATCACCATAATTGCATCACATGTGTAAAACAAAATTAGAACTCTAGGCCAAGTAAGGAACGTCTTAATTTATTTTGTAAAGAAGGATATGGTGCAAGGAAAATATTCTTCACAGTTCTCAAAATGTATTTAGACTCAGAGTAGATCCCATAAGATTGAGTGAAAAAATTCCAATTGACATAAATATTTATCCCTCTTAAATACAAACAAACAAGAGTCCCCATCTATCTGAGTTTCCACATAAATTACTACATACTCTAAGAGACCACCATACCTCTTCTTTGGATCTTATTGTTGCAAGATTGTTCCCTTGTATATTGGTTGGAATACTTATGTCAGACCCCAAGACTACAACTCAGAATTTGTACCATGGGGCTGAAACTCCCCATGAATTTTTGTTTCCTTTTTTCCTTTTTCCTTTATAATGAGATTTTTACTATTTTGTTATAATGAGCTCTACTGCTTGAAGACAGAAATTATTTTTAATAAAGCCACTTGCCAAGTTAGCATATGATTAATCTATACTTACATCAATTAAAGAAAGCGCTAAAGAATTATTTTGCCTCCAAGGAATGCCATAGTTACAGAACAGTTCCTCCAGAAGATAAAAGCTGGGACATTACATGCACAGACTCCTCTCAGCCAGAAGATTCCCCATAAAAACAAACCTTTTGTGAATCAGTAAAGAGATGGAGGCTGCTGGGCATCCTCTGCTGTGCTGGCATCAAGAGAAAGGATGACAAAGAGAGGAGAAAGGGCTCTGGACAGCCAACCCCTCTGCCTGCAAGTCGAATTTCAGTCAGTGCATGACTGATGGGGGCAGGGGAGGCGTGGCTGCCCTCCCAATGGGGTAGAGACTGCTCAGGGCTCCCTCTGTCCCTCTTGTGTACAGTAACCAAATGCAGCACAAGACACACCTCTCATTTCCCCAAGAAAGCTCTTACTATGTCCTGCACATTCCCTCCCTGCACTGGGTTGATAAGTACTTGGCCTTAAGTTCCCCAGGAGGGAAGAAAATGAATAGTATGTAAAGAACAAAGTCAGCTGATGGGGGAAGAAACACATAGCAGATAAGATAATCTGTTGCCTTAATATTAAGCCATTAATTGTAATAGAATAAAGTTGAAAGAAAAAAATCAGTGAGGTAATACCTCTGAGAAAACAAGCATGTTTTTCCTTCATTCACTGGTTTTCATGTCAGACAGTCTGTTTCACTGCAACAAAAGCCTTAGAAAGACAATAACACCTGTTTTAGGAGGCCTTTGAGCTAAGGAAAAAAAAAGAGCAGGTATTTTAAGTTAGGGTTTAATACAATAATACAGAATTATTATTCATTGAAACACCCAGTTCTGTACTTGCTGTTTTTCATTCAATCTTATCTTGCATTTTGAAGAAAACACAAGGTGAATATTTAAAGAATTGACACATCTAAGAAATACATTTTTCAGCTTTAGTCACATGGATGCTAATAAATTTAGTGAATTTGAAGCTGACTCCAGAATCTAGTTGTTTTTCTCAGAACCCTTTTCAAACCAATATCTTTCCCTGCCTGAACTTAATTGGAATTCAGCCTTGGGTTCACAATTATCAGACCAACTTCCTCAGACTCAGCACTGTCCGGTCAAATGGACCCCACAGTGCTTGAATAGGCACTGATGGAGTATTTACATTAGTGCCTCACTTAAGGGTCTAAGTGTGCTTCCTCTAGCATCTGCCAGACCTCCTGGCTTGGATCCAGGAGACTGTAATAGCAGTGCCAGTAACAATTATGGATGATACACCCTTTATTCCCAAAGAACCATTATCATTGGTATTAAATATTTACGCAGCAGTGGCTACAAACCCCAGGTTTGGCATTCTGCTTCACTCTCCAGCAGATAAAGAGCTTCTTCATAGGGTGTTCACTGCACTTGGGGGGAAGAAAATAATATGAGAGAAACAAAAGAAGAAAGGGCAAGTCCCAGTAAGCTGGTCATGCAATACACTTTCTTCTTATTCTGCTGGAACTTTCTGACCAGCATAGTACAGGATCATTCTAAAACATCAGTGAGGTATTTCAGAAAGTGCTGAAGAGTTGTGCTAGTTTTCAAGACTGCGGCTGAGCCATGAGGAGTTTGCTGAGGAGTTTTTGTCTCAGGACTATGCAAACATTATAAAGACAAACATATACCACAGACAATGAGTCACAGAGTGTGCTGCTGAGTTTGTCTCTCATAACCACGACACATGTATAGTTACAGTGATTTACAGCTCAGAAACCTTCTGGGAGGACAAAGCAGCAGCCATTCTCTGTGGGAACAGACTAACACCCACTGCCTGTTTGTTTTCCCCCTAAAAAATTAGGGCGTTAACGTTTCTAGCAACACCACTGTAATCCCCTGTAACAGCATCAGGAAGCGGGGAAATTTGCTTCAGTCTCATACTCAGCATGAGGGGGTTCAGTCCATTCCTCTAGTTCCTATAGATCAGGCTCAGACTAGTGAAGACCTGGAAAGGCACTGCTGTGGCCTGTCCTGAAAAAAATGGTACCGAGTGTGCAGCAATGAAGAGGAGGCTCACTAGGGAAAAAAAGCTTAGCCAAGGGAAAGCTTGAGGCTGTGGCATAGCTGTCATGGCACTCCAGTACAGAGCCAGGTTCAGAGCCTTGGAGTCACTCTCACCACACACAGAGTTAAAGAAATATTGCTTTTGGTGTGTCTTTTGCAGAGTGATAGAGTCCTAATCCCTTCAGCCACCCAAGGGCAGCAGACAGCTTGTGTCTTGGGGTGAGCAAGCCTTGGAAAGTCACTGGAGTGAGGAGGTCACTGAAGCTGCTCCTCCAGCTCGTGTCCATGGCTGCCTCTTTTCGTCAGGTCTGCTCCCAGCTGCTGCACTGAGGCAGGCAGTAAATGCACCTGGTTAGAGAGCTTTTCAGTGTGCTCAGAGCAGATTCCTACTTGATACTATTTCTATCACCTCACTCCAAACTGAGCACTATGGCTACTGCAGAAACAGCAGACAATTACAGAGTTGTGTACTGTGTTTGGGGCTATCCAGTTCACACAACTGATTTTAAAATAAAATTTGGCTTGACTTTACCAAGTCAGTCTTTGACTTTACTGACTTTACAAAGTCAGTTTTGAATCTTCCAGTTCCATCCAAGTCTTGTCTTGAATTTAACCCAATATGCCAAATAAGCCCCCATATAACCTTGTTAATCTGCAGCCACAAAGTGATCATCATTCCACACTGGAGCCGGATTTACAGGAGATTAGAGTGGAGTGTCTCCAAGCTGGCTCAGAGACAAAAGGCAGTGTTAGGCACAGCAGCCCCACGTCCACAGAGCTGCATGTGAGGCAGGGCACAGGACAGAACCAGACCTGAGACCTCACCACTGAGTCACACTGGGCTGGGGGTTTGTACCAGCTCACTGTGGGGGTGCAGGAGTCTCACCACTGTGCTCCTACAGTCACTGCAGAAGCAGCTGCAGGTTGGAAAAAATAGGCTGTGGAAAGGCTGCACTGAAATAAGTCTTAAGGAGTTTTCCTATTGACAAGACAATACAGTGAAAATGTTGAGTTGGTAGGGTAAGGATCGAGGGCTGCTAAACCCATATTGGTCAAGTTAAACTGAACTTAGATATATCCTGGAATGACACAAGCCACAGCTGAAAAAAATGTCAGGTATTTAACCCAGTGACTAATCTCTGATCTCGAGAGAGAGCGTGCTCCTGTATTTGATGACTCCTGTACCAGAATGACTTCCCTGTGGAAATGCACAAGAACATAATCCAGAGAAAAAAAACTTTGATGAAATGAAGAAATTTCATAGACTTCAATATTCACTCAAATATATTTGCAGTCCAGCCACACGTTCTTATTTTCCACAGAGAATCTTTTTCTGTATATGCCTGAACCTTAGGCTGAACCAGAACAAGCAATACTTAATCCTGGAGCACAGACCAAGGAAAAGATAACTAGAAACCCTGGAAGATAAGTAAAAGACCAAACTTGTTTTCAGTGTATAATATTTATACTTTGAACTGTTGAAGGCCTGGCCTTTAAAATTAACTTGATTTCTATTTCAAGAATCATATCAACTATGCAAAAAATACTTACTTGAAAATATAGAAAGGACAAGCTACATCCATTATTTTATAATGCAGTATCAATTTAACAGATATTTCTGCTCCTATTAGCATTTGTATTGTTTGTTGTTTTTTTCTTCTTCTTAGGAAGCATATCTACCCCTAAAGCAGAGTTTAGTCTTGCATGAGAAATTCCTTTCTAACAGTCCTCTCTGATCCTACTAAATACATGCTAATGTGAGAGGAAGCAGTACTAGACTAGATTATGCCAATAAATATGCTCTGTTGTGCACCATGTGATGAGCTAAGATTTTTTGAAATACAAATATGCCTCTGGGATTTTATGGCAAATGTTAAGTTTTATTCAAGAATAATTTGTGGTTAATTATCTGTCTCAAAGGATGGGAGATCTGGGGTTCTTACAGCTAATTGAAACAACTGTAACATCAGTTATTCAGCAGTGATAATAATTAGAAAGATATCCAAAGGAAAAAATCCTTCCTGGAAGCTGTCCGAGTTCTGTAGGCAGGTTGATGAACATAACCTTTTCACAGTTTTGAGGTATCTTATAAATAAAATAAAATAAAATATATAAAAGAAAAAAAAAGAAATTTATCATCACTTAACATTCTTTTTTTGACCAGGAAGCTATATCCTGAGTTATCTGAACAGAATAATGGAATAATGGATGTGAAGGTGGAAATGCAAATGGAAGAAACAAATGGAATCTGATGTGTGCCAAAATAACTGTAGTAGATATGTTATAAACACATGCAAATCCAATAAATTAACTCAATAAAATTGAAGACAAAAATATATATATGGAGAAATCTAAGTGATTACAAGAAGACAATATTAGTCAGGTCATAAGGAGCCTGGTCATGCAAGCTTTAAACAGATCACAATCTATGCAACATGTATATATATACACATTATATATATACACACATATATACACTGTATTTATACACAGGTGAAGAGGGCGCAAAATGAAAACAGCACAAACCACCCACCTCGCCCTGGCACACATACATTCTTCTTTTAACTTGTTCAGGATGCCCCAATTCAACATCCCAGCTTATAAAATGCACAAATATATGGGTAAAAAGAAAGGGTTTTTAAAGAAATATTATTCTACTTACTAAGGTCTTAATTCAAGCTGAAATTTATTATCTTACTCATTCTTTCAACAATAAGTCTTCAGTGTTTCCTTTTCATCATTGACAACCCTCTTTTATACTGTTTTTTCTAAGAGTGGTAGTCCATCCTTAATTCAGATAAACTGACTAATTAAGCAAAGCTGTTCAGCTGCATTCCTCTGCTCAATTGTTCCTGGAAGGGGAAGAACTCAACCCCACTCTGAGAGAAATGCTCACAATTTTGTGGCTGTTGGGGAAAATTGAGAAATTTCCTTGAGCGTTTTCCTATGAATATTGCTCTTGAAAAAAAATTCATATGAATTATAATCAGTTTGAAGAAAAAAAAACAACAAAAGATTCTGTCTTTTATTCAGTATTTTTAAAAGTTCTCTGATTCCAAACAAAGCAAAATTAGGCAAAAAAAAGCCCTTTAAGAAATGGTTTGCGATTTCTGTAGAAACATGCTAAGTTAATCCTGGTTTCTCTCATAATACCTCTTATATTTCAGCATTAGTCTAGGGTAGGGATTTAACTACTCTGAGATATAAATACAGATCTTTAAACTCACACAATCTAGAGAAATTCCCAAACTAGATTCTCAAAGAAAAATTATATCTCTGGGGTATTTTCAATAATTTGTTAGTTTAATTCTTTAGTATTCAAACAGATTTCTGTAAGAGTGAGTGTTGGTCTTAAAAAGTGATTACAGGAGAAAGACTGATGTCCAAGGGACATGGTAATGGATGATTTGGCATTTGCAGTGCTGCCTCTGCAGTACCCAGTCGAGCTATGGGTCCCCTGGGACCAGAGAGAGTTGTGCAGGTGGATGGAAGCTCAGGAGCTGCTCAGGGTGTTGGAACATCCAGTGTAGAGGCAGAGTCTGAAGGAGTTCAGTCTGGAGAAGCAGAGGCTTAGGAGAAAATTTGATTACTGTCTTCCTGAGGTAGGGGGAGGTGAGAAAGGACAGGAACAAACTCTTCTTTGAAGCAGAAAGGGAAATTCTGGTTGTATATACAAAAACATAATGTTCACAATGGATGGTTTAGAGAGGCACACAAAGAAGCTTCTGGGAAAACTGTTTTAGCATTGAAGTTACTTCCACACTGCTACTCCAGAAATCTGGCCTAGGTGAAGCCCAGAGGTCCCTTCCAATCTAAATTATTTCATTATCATATGACAAAATAATTTTAATAGACATAGCCTTCGACAACATAAATTATACAAATTCCCTTAAGGAAATAAATTACACTACCAAAAGTGCTCTCTGATTGGTGCACTTCACTTTTAGATCTTTTCCTGTATATAAAGACCAAAAAAGCAGTCAGACTAATAAAATCAATGAAAACATTGTCATACAGACTATTGCCTCCTGCAGTTCCAGTTCACATCTCTAGACAGTGGTCAGCATGAAGATAGCACATGTGCAAATCTTAACTATTTCTGATTAAGTGTAGAAATCAAATCCAGTATTGGGGAAAACACATTAAACAGTCACAGAATATTTCAGGCTATTTGTCATTCTCCACTGGAGTTTCAGCTGTTGGATTTCTCACTAATACTTATGTAAAGCTCACTGTCATAGGAACTTCCTACATTTGCAAGAAATGGTTAATTTGTTGTCTATTCCTAGATTTCACTCTTCTATCATACTTTGCTGTGGTTTTTTTTGTCATACATGAGATGCCTAAAACAAATAGTCTTCCAGTGATATTTTCTTTTAATCTTGAACTTTGCCAGGGCGAAGTGAAAACTTTAGATTTCTTTTTTAACCACCATAACCATCATCAAGTCTGTAGTTTGAGGAGTTAGTTCTAGGCAACTCACAAAATTATTCTAGAAGTAATTGATTCTAGAGTAATTGAGTGTCCATATGATTATACGTTTAAACTACAAAGCTCTTTAAAATGTAGGAGGTGAAGGATCAGGATGTATATTCCAAGTTGATACTTAAATTACTTTCCATATCATTTAGTAATCTAAAAGACAGAACTATCTGTTCATCTATTCATTAGACAGACCACAAAAATATAATTCTCTGTCAACAAACTTCAGCTCAATTAGGTGTGGGCAAAAGAGGACTGAAGATTACAGTTACCAGTTCCTATACATTTGACTGTGTTTGACACGTCTTTGGTAAATTTTAAATGCAAAATGGACTCCATGACCTTAAGTAATACTTTGTTTCTGCTCCATTTTGTAGCTTCTCTGCCCTACAGGTAAAGCCATTTATTGGTACAGTCTGCAAATGTAGCCTGTGATAAAGGTATAGAAATAGTCTGAACGTTGGAGTTAGATAACAACTATTAACACTTTTCATATTAAAAGATATTTTGACTACATAGATGACGAGCTGGAGCAGCTCACAGAATGAAAGTGAAGATCTTTTCCACCCTAATACTAGCCTACTTGTTGTTTACTCTCCTGCAATTATCTGGCTTACTCAATTGGAGAGTTATTTATCATTATCTTTTCTTTCCTGATATTTGTGTTTTTAGTCTTCTTTCTGTCTAGTCCTGCTACACTTAATACTGCTTTCATATCTTCATCCTTCTGTGGAGCTGGGCACCAATGTATCACACATGCTTAGGAAGAGCCCTATCCACAGAATTCCTGACCTTTCTAGTACAGTATTAGCCAGCTGTCATTGCCCCCAGTGGTCTTAGGGTCTTTCCAACCTCTCTGATTCTGTGACAAGCAAGAAGCTGGGATGATGGCCCTCTTGGCTGCCCAATGCCCTCTGCCCGTGAGGACTCTCATGGCTCTTTAATCTTTCTCACCTGGTTCTTATTTACCCACCTCCCCTTTCCTTTTCCTTTGCTCTCTGCCCATAGGCAGCTTTCTTGCCTTCCAAGGTTCAGTTCCTTCCATTGCCATTCCCAAGCTGCTCTGGGATTTGCAAATGCTCATTTCTACTCTGTACTGCACAGCAGCCAAGGTCCCTGGTGTGTCAGCTACCATCCAGCACTGTGCTGTTCAGCCAGCAACTTGCCAGCAGCAATATTTTGATTTTGTGTATAATGATGTAGAATTGAGGGGAGGCTTCTCCCTCTGACAGAAATGAACCTATAGAGGACCCTCAAGTACCTTTTAAATCCAAGAAGTCTTCAGGCTGAGAGATTATACACATGCTTGATTTACCTATAATTTAAGTACATGGATAATTTTACCCATATCAACAAACCTTGTTTAGAGGTGAGGAAACTGAGGCATAGCAATTGCAAAGTCCACAATTCCGATATTCTACCATGCCATACTGCACAAAGACTAACTGGGCAGAGGTTTAAGGGCTATGAGCACTTACTGAGCCTAGCTCAAGGTGTCTCTTTCAGAGAGACACATAAAAAAAGGAAATTTAAGTTCAAAGTCAAAATAGACAGAGTTTCTCTCTCAAAAAAAAAAAAGTAAAATACATTATGTGAAGAAAAAAGCAAAGTGAAAGCCAAAGGTAGAAATATGACCCTCAGATTAAGAAATAGGCTTTTGTTCAAATTTGAAGGATAAGCCAGAATAAATGCCTATTATTCATTAAAGACCAGCCCAACACCTCTGTCTTGAGAAAAGTGTCATGTAGAACTATAACAGCATGCCACAAACCCTTAAAATGTGAAAAAATAAACAACAGATCCTGAGTCCCCATTTGAGCTCCTTTCAAATCCTGCTCCTCTGCTTTGTGTATATTGGATTTCTTCTGGTTTGTCAGAAAACAGCTTGGGAGGGTCACTTGAAGGTTCACAGTATTGGTGTCTGCACAAACCAGGGCTTCTAGAGAAATCCTTGGCATCCTTCCCCAGCCTCTTGTGAACACACATTAATTTTCCTTGGTGCTGTCAGTGCCCATATCCTATTTTTTCCCCTTCATTTTCCTCTCAGAAAGGAGTGTCTCTATTTCATGAAGATCTGTTTTCTCTCCAAGGAGAGATCTCACAGGGTACTGTCCCTTCTCACACAGCATGCAGAGTAACATGTCTGATTTTTCCCATAAGGATAGAGGCAGAGTAGGAAAACTGTGGAAGATTATGCCAGGAAACAATGTCTAGACTTCACACACCTTGTTTTCAGTCTGTGCAGGCTGCTTCCACCTATGAGCAAATCACAGTCATCCTTCAACTTACTTCAGTGTCTTGCTTACAGATGGAGCTTCTTCATTCTTTACGTTCACTTCTCATCCATACAGGCCAAGTGGCCTATATTTGTGTTTAACAGCCACGACTGAGAGGTGATAATTTCCCTTGATTATCTGCAGATGTGACTCATTGGATGTTAGGGCACTTGGTAAGCACATCCATCATGGTATTGACTTCCTTATAGAACTCAGACTGGTTAGTCAGACTCAGCATTTCTAAAGACATAAGAAAACATGTTTACTAGAAATGGAACAGTTCTTATGCTGGTCTTAAGTCTTAGACGTGTCTAAGAAAATACAGGCACAAGTTAATGCGATTATCAGGCTGGAAACACCTGCAGTTCCCTAAATCCCAGGTGCTGTGACTGGGCTGGCAGGGCTGCTTGCCCTTTTCCCTTCTCTGGAAGATGAAAGTACAGATTTGGAAGAAATTGCCCGTGCAGAAGAGGGATGGATGTAGAAGAATAAGGACTGTCCATGCTCTCCCTCACCTCACCTATACCTTATAATTGCATGGTAAAACACTCAAATACTCAGACTCAGAAGTTAATGTTGAATGTACCACTCACACTCCTGGGTGATCTTTTTCTATATGTACTATGCCTTAGACTTTAACTGTAAAATAATATATTGCTTCAATTCAGATATTGTCTCCCATCAGTCTTGACCTTTTATTAGTGCTCTTAATATGTCTTTATTCATAGGTCCTTTTGGCTTTGTGAATCCTTGACCTTTTAGCCTGTTACATTTTTGTGAATGACAACTTTGGAAACAAAAATACCTGCAGATATGTATCATTTACCCATATTGCCCAGGAGCTTTCAAACACATACAAAATTAAATTCTTGAACAACAGGACAGGTTTTTTACAAAAAGGTAATTTTTGAGACTCACAGATCAGCCCAGGTTGGAAGAGACATCAGAAGACTCTCTGATACAGCCTTTCATGAAAAAGGGGGCCCAGGTGAGATTGTCTAGAATCCTGTTCATTTGGACCTTGAAAACTTCCAATGATCAGAACTCTACCACATGGGAACGTTGCTCCCATAATTGATTGTACTCATTATGAAAGATTTCCTTCTTATACAGAAACCTCCCCTGGAACAGCTGGTATCCCTTGCCCCTTCTCTATGTGGCTCCTTGAGAAGGGAGAGCCTCTGCCCTCTTTGTAGCCACGCTTCAAAAACTGAAATTCTGTGGTGAAGCTCTTCCCTGAATCTTCTCTTTTCCAGGAGCAAAAGACCTAACTCCCTCAGTCTTTCCTCATGGGGCAGATTTTCCAGCCCTTTCATCACCAAATGTATCACTTCAGAATTATAGTCACCATGCAAGTGAAACACAACTCATTCTGAGTCAAGTTTTGCTCACTGTTGTTGCATAACAAGGATAACATGCACCTGTTTTGCATAAAGCTGGGCTTCTGTGTCATCCATTGTCCTTCTGGTAACAGTTTTCCAAACACAGCTATTAGTAGATGAAATATTCTAGATTACAGATTAAGATACAAGGTGTATGACTGATTGTTGCTTGTTGTGGGATCAACATATTTTGCAAGAACATAAAACATAATTAATATTATAAATTGCCCAATAAAACCGTCATGTAATAGATCTCAAGGAGAGAAAAGTAGGAAATGACAATATTTATACATTGAAATACACACAAAAAGAGTTCTTGCTTTGTTTTTATATAAATATTTCAGCCCCGTTTTATAGATAATAAAACCATAAACTTTGCTTGCAGTGTCATGACTTTCTTTTATATGCAATTCTTCCCTTTGACATCAACAACCATACACTGAAATGACACATGAGCTTCTATTTCATAAAAAGTGATTCCTCATTTGTACTTTTTCATGAGATAACAAATGCAGATTGCAACTGAACTTCGTCTCCTATTTTCAGATTAAAACTAAGCACAGTCCTTCAGCTTTGGTGGAAGATACCAGGATTTTGTCTGAGAGTGTTTTGGGACTGGAACTTCATGGAGGCCACAGTTATCATCAAGGTCATATCAAATAGTGAATAATAGACTTTCCCTCTAGATTTTGCAAATTACTGATTAATAAAGTATCTAATTCATACTCACTGAGTTTTTATCAATTAAGGTCTGAAAAGATCACTTGTGGAATAGCCTGCAAGATGTGAAGGTTGGGTACAGCATTTTAGCATGTCAGATTCTCTGGACTTACAATTTTCTATGGCTTAATACATTCTTATATTTTGTATATTACAATAAATTACATATTTTAATATAATTGCAATCATGTTACAAGGCAAATCAATATTAAAATATATAATTAACTTATATATTACATCATACAATGCATTTTTATATATTGCATTATATGTTACAATTTATTCTGGAAATCTAACTTCAATTTTCATCTGCAGAATTCAAATTATTGGCTGAGTTCTACAGTTTCCTGCCAATTACTTTAACTTCATTTGACTATAAAAATATCAGGATAGAAATGAAAGGAATTTAGGAACAAACTTGACTATACTTTTCAGCCTTATGGGACAGCAAAACATTTCTCCAAGTCATGGAAAATAATGCAAGGAGATTACTGTTGTGTCAGCTCTCTTGGTTACTATTTCAGTATTCTGGATGAACTTCCCAGCTGAATGTTCTTTAGGAAGATACTGCCACCAGCTCCTCAGAAAGTTTCAGACCCCCCAGGCTGTGAGCTCTTGTTTTACCAAATAACAACCCTGTCTCCAGTTTCCTCCTGTGGCACAAGAGTCCTTGAGCCAATTGCCCATCCCAAGGTCTAGCAATAATCCCCCAAACCGACACAGTCCTCTGTAAAATTTGAATCTTCTCACTTACTGATGATCTTGGGTTCAGGGATGACTGATGTAAGCAAGCAGATGAACAGACAGTCTTTGGATGGAGCTTTTAATATTCTATTTATTTTTTTATTCTCAGGATAGGAACAAGAAAGTAAAGATCATTTAGAAATGGTCCCCTTTCCAAAATGCAATGGTCTTTCTGCTCACACTTCACATCTGACTCCTTTTTAGAAGCCCAGAAAAGCCAGGCCCCACTCCTGTATCAAGTTGCTGTACTCACAGCTTAATTCTTCACTAAATTTTTGTTTGGCTGAGAACCAAGACCTCTTTATGTTTTTTATTCTCTCTCAGCAAATTCTTCCTCTGCAAGATATACTCCTTTCTTTGTTAGCATCTACTTTCTTTGTCCATATCTTGATAATGTCCTATTGCTCTAAGGCCTCTTCTGAGGAGAAAAATAATTTTTTTTCCTGATTTATGGCAACTCCTGACAATTCAGGTACTTTGTCATGATGCAATTGTTAATTTTTTTCCCATAGTAGAAGTACTGTTTCACTCTGACTGTGCCAGTATCACTGCATGGGGCTGCTCTGGGGCTTGGGACTGAAGGAGAACTTGGGAAGCAGGGGAAAGAACAAATGTAAACAGATATTACTGCAAATCAGGTGGCAACACAAGACTGCTCTAGGGACCAAGACACCAGTAATCTGTGAGATGCTTTGCCTGGCTTTATATTCAAGCTCAGGATAGGAATTTCCTTTCTAAGACCTGCTCTTCTTTTTCCCCAAATCCAGTTTCTAGGCAAGGGAATGCAAAAAAGTTTTCCTATGTAGTTAGTTCCCAGCTAATGGAACAGGCCACAGCACAAGAACTGGCATTGGAGAATGGAGTTGCCATTTCCACCACTTTTTACTGCATGCAGACCCATGGATTCTTGGTGAAGAGCTGTCATCAACTCAGATCACAATCTTTTAAAAGCAGTCTCAGAAATGTGATAATTTAACACTGTGTGAAGAAAATAATCTGGTGTGAATTCTCACAGCCCACCTTAAAAGAATATATGTAAAATTAAGTGATTCTTAGTTGTAGAGTAACTCCTTATAGAGTTTCTAGGGCAGAAACTACACTGTAAATAGGAAGGAAACCACTCACATTGCTACTTGTTCAGCTTTTCATAGGTTTCAGTGTTCAAGTGTATTCCTAGAGATTTGCAGCAATAAACCACAAAACGAATTATTTAAGAAAAAAAAAGGAGCACTGCCCTTTACCTGCATTAAAAATACACTTTCAGAGATGCTGCAGTCAGCAAAGGGCTCGTAGGTGCATGCCTGGCACTGAACAAACAGGATCAAGTGCAAAAGTTTATCTGCATTAATAACAAAATTCTTCATCCTCTGTTTCAGCTGCTGAGTTTATTAGTCAGAATGATAATGTCAAGAATGCTTTACTGCAGTATTTTTGGAAGAAAGCCCAGGTTAAGAGATTAAAGCTTTGTACAAGCGTCAGCCACACAGTTTCTCCCTGAAATGAAATTCTCTCCATTAATAAATCTTCTTATCTCCTGCCCTTCTTATACTAACAAGAAACCACTTCAGTGGTTTCTGATATCCTAAAGAGCACTCCAGTGACTGTGTTGTGGTCTGTCCTCTGCAAGCAAGGCAGAGTTACCTTTGCAATTTTATCCTGGTTCTCAATGAAAGTGTAGTGCAAATTAACATATTTTCAGAAATTTTCGATTTAAAGAAAATCTATCAGCGTTTCTGCTAAATACTACCAAACAAACGAAGTAATCCAGAAAATTAAAATAAGCAATATTTTAAGAGAAATATGGCAGCAGTTTTTTGGGGTTAACAGACGTGTGGTGAACAGGTAAAATGAGTCTCTGTACATCAAAAGTGAGGAAGAACTTTACTGTGAGGCAGCTGAGCACAGGAACAAACTGCCCAGAGTGATTGTGAAGTCTCCTTCCTTAAAAAGCTGTCTGGACACAATCCTGAGCAACATGCCCCCTTCTTGAGCAGGGAGGTTGGACTAGTGGTCCCTTCTAACCTTCCCTATTCTGTGATTCTGTGACTCAGGTCTACATCCATGTCTGCTACTTTCCTTGGGGCATTTCCATCACATTATATGTCTTGAATCTCCTTCCTCTTACACAGAGTAAATGACACAGATAGCAAATACAAACATCAGGGAAACAGAAAGTAGCCATTCCTTTTTCCAAGGAGTGATACAAAGACTACATATCAGTTTCAGGAAACAACTGCCTGAGGAAGACTTTTTTTCCTGCCTTACAAAACTCTGAACCTCTTGTGGCAGTATAACATGACGTTGAGATCCTCTGAGTGGCTTTGATCTATGAATACTAATCTTACCAGCAAACAGATCTCATTTCATTCTCTTCTCTTGTTAAAGAGAAATCTGCTGATGCCAAAACGGCTGTGCCAGCCAAGGGGCAAAGGCAGTGAGTGCCTGTCTAAATTATTACCCTTTTTTTACCATTAGAATATTCTTTAAATGCCAGAAAACACTGGAAGCAAATAAAGTTAGTGACATTGTCTTGATCTGGTCTGAGACAGTCTTTTTCTTACCTGGTATTTGGTGTGTATTATAGTTAATGTCCACTTCAAGCTGTCTTGTAAGGATAAACATTTTGAATGAAAGTGAAGAACACAGAATTACAATAAAGAGACCAGGAAAAAATATAAAATTAGATGTTTTTATTTATGAACAGGAAATACAAATCTTCTGAATTGTTCCAATGCTGCTGTTCAACAAGGAGAAATTTCCATGAGTTCACATTTAGTTGATATTTGCATGCTTCACTAGGTCTAATTTGTATAAATGAAAATTGCTCTTTAAATAGCAACAGTAAGGTTAAAAGAGGACAAATTTCAACATAATAGTGTGTTGGTGTAGGGCTGTCCATATACTCTGCCAAGGTGAGGAGTGTTCTCTCTCTAGGTGCACCAAGTGCCTGTTGTGACAGACACAGCATCAAAGAGGCTGCACAGTGAGAGGAGTAGGAAATTTCCACAGAATTGACCGGTCACATTTAATCACAAGACCTAAAAAGTGAGTGTTGCTGGACAGAAAGCATGGATAGTGAAGCTGGGAATAAAATAATTCCACATACAGTCTTCTAGTGAAACCCCTGTCGATTCGTTAGTGAGGATTAAATCAAATACTCTCTCTGATGGGTTTTCTTGACTGTTCTCCAAGTGTCTTAAGACTCAGCTCTGTAAGGAAATGCCCCTGTCACAGCATTTGGCAGCTCAAAGGCTGAGTTTGGTTTTATGTGTCTTGTAAATTAATTTGAAAAATTTTCTAGAAAATGAGGGCTTTTGATATGTTTTATGTTTCAAATTTACCCATTAGAAGAGGCTTTCTGTGGAGCACCACAAAATCATAGAATATCCTGATTTGGAAGTGACCCACAAATATCATCAAGTCCAGCTCCTGGCCCTGCACAGGACAACCCTGAAGCTTGATGCAACTTTCTTTTTTACAAGAGAGAATATGGACAAAATGGTTGCATGTGCTGTGTGGCACTGACGTCCCCCTGGGCACTCGTGTCACACAAAGTATACAAGTGACTTACTTTCAGCCTGCTTCTCCACCTTAGGGCAGCACTGAGCCATCATGGCCTTTTTCCTTTTGACACCTGAGGCAGCTCAGCTGCCCGTGTTTGGCACTGCAACGCTCTGGGCAGATCTGCATCATGGCACAAGAAGTACAGCATTTTATTTGTTACACACAGGCTCCAAAACAACTGGAGGTGGAGACCTTTTTTAACCTGGAATGCATTTGTGAAACATGCTAAATATACTGTAAATTTCCTAACAAAGACATTACCTGGCTGTAAATGTGGCCCCATCTGTCGCTTACAACTGAGCCACACGACATTGAGTTCTCTTTTAAGTAGATTGGAATCTTACATAAAATTATGAAGTGCAGTTCTGAAGAGAGACAGAAAGTGAACAGATCTTTTGCGTTTGTACAACATCGAAAACAGCAGACCTTTGTGTTTGTGAGTCCGTGATTTATGATGAATAATGAAATACCCATGAACAAAAATCAGACTACATATGAATCCTGGGCCTATTGAAACCAATGGATGTTTTTCTACTGGCATTGGTTACATAATGAGTTCTGAATATTTCCTCACATTTCAAACAAAATGCAATCTTTCAGGTCAGTTTAAGAAGTAGTGGGAAAAGAGCTCAATAAATTGCCAATTTGGAGCTTTCTTTATCTGGTTTTTTGTTAAAGCCAGTTAAGTGGAATCTATTAAAGTCAGGATGGTATAAACAATGATGGAAACATTACCAGTGAGGTTTCATGTTTAGGATTAGGGATAAAGCTTCAAAACCCTTGGTGTTTGCCCTCCTGTCTAAAAAGCTTAGCATTTTAGATTATTTGTGCTGATTTTTGTTTAAAAAGGAAAGCAGAAAATGGAGTAGGTATCCTTTAGTTATACCTAGGATGTGGCCTCAGCAGTGTCTAGCAACAGTTAAGTTGTTGAAGCAAAAACTCTGCAGTGGGTGTGATTCATGTGCACAGTGAAGTGGACTGTTCCAAACCTTTGCATCTTGTCATGTAGCTTACTAGGGACAATTTTGAGTGGAACTCAGCTATAAGGAAAAATGTTATAACATATTAATTTACTAAAATACGTACAAGCATCCTAATTCTTGCTTACTGATAGTCCAATTTTTATAGCTGTACCTCTTACTCTCACATTTTCAATTCAAAAGTTCATTACTGTTACGAGGAAAGCCACAATACTGAATCAAGATACTGAATCAGGATGGGTTAAGGCTAGCGTGTGACCTACACACAAAGAGTACTTCTGTTGCAAAATCAGTGACCCTTTTTAACCCATAACCTGGCTTGGCATTGCCAATACATATTTCACCTCAATACTTGTCTTAACCTTGCTCTGCCATGGTTGCACAAAAATGCTGCAGCTTTCCCTCACATCGGATTTCTGTTGCTGCTTGTTCACAAGTAAGACCTCAAAGTTGTGTTCTGCTGTTATGTTTTTGAAGCAGCTGGAAAACAAAGTGCACATGTGGACAAGGAACCTGGTTTGCTCTAGAGAAACATTTTTTGGTGTAATTTCTTGTTATACCTAGATTATTGTTTTTATTAGGCTGTGTTCATAGCAGTGACAGCAGGACTCCAAACAGCTTTTTAAAACTGTGTTAAACTACAAGGTATCTGGACTTGTAAGGAAGACAAGCTGATCCCTTGTGCAGTGAGTGGAGCATCAGGAACCAGTGAGCTGTCCTGTCCAGCTGGGTCACCAGACTTCAGAAGGAAAATCATGCTCTGATTCTGTTGGGAAAGGATTCTAATATTTAAGTACTTTGTCAAGTTCAATATTCAAGGTGAGTTGTGAGAAAGATTTGAGAATCTAAGACATGGCAAGTAGGATTGAAACCCTAGAGTACAGTGAGGCCAGGGAGAGCTGTTGTATGCAGCAGCAAGGCTTTTAGAAGGAAAAATCCTTCTTCCCTTCTTAAGAAATAACATGTTCTCAGGCAGTACCTCAGTTACTTATTTAAAGATTAAATTCTATTGATTTGCTGTTTGTTCGTGGTTTTGATTCGGTCACAGATATTTTGTGTTGAGCGTTGTCATGAATCAAACTGGTACTAAGTAAGAATTGGGGAATTTTGGACTCATTGGAAAAGTAGCAATCTTTAAAAATTATCAGAAAAGAAAGAATAAACTGTATGGTAGGCTGTACTGCTAAGAATCCCAAAAGGCAGTTCACAGTCAGTGAATAGCTTTTGAAAGAAATTGGTAGATTCAGGAAGGCCAATCCAGACCACGACAGACTTAGTCCATACTTCTGAAATTGTTTTCCCAAACAAAGGAATTGAAAATCTTTTTATGAACACAACTTTAAAAAGCAAATAATAGTCCACAAATGGGTAAATCATCTCTTTGGGATCTCTAACATGTAATCTTGGGGTACACAGACTCCCAAGATCAATGTTGCTGAAGATATTAGACTTCCTCATAGACACTCAAAAAGTTTGTCTGGGGATGATGAAAAGCACAAGTTTGCTTTTCAAAGAGCCAATGATGAAATTATAATAAAAATTCATGCATGAGCATCAGAAGGAAATATCTGTGATACTGTTATTTTGTCTAGCCATGATCTAGACACAGCCCTAGGCAATTGGTCGTAGGAGGCCTTGGTTGAGTCTGAGGTGTAGACAAGATGATCTCCAGAGGTCCCTTCCAACATCAACCACTCTGTGATTCTCTAAAATTATTATACATATTAAAAGAAAATTATCAATTTTAAAATTCAAGTAGTTTTAATGCCTGTGATGAAGTTATAGTGAAAAGAGCAGAAATCAAAACAAATAAAATATTGCCTTTCTGTTTTTGCTTGATCAATGAATGCATTGCTTCAGTATTTATGTCAGCATAACTACTGAAATCAGCTTTTTCTGACACCCTGGGGAATTCTACCTCCAGCCATTTCCTTGTCTGGCAGTTTGTTACAAAATCAAGGAATCTCCTGAGAGGTAAAAGTAGGTTCATCCTTCATTCAGTGTCGATATTTTCAAGGGGAAAAGACAGAATTATTCTATCACCAACCATTTTTCATTATTCAAAAAAGTTACTGTTCAAAGAAAGTCCATCTTTAGTCAACAAAAAATTTGCATATATGTCTGCGTCCCTTCCATGTGACTTCTACATGGGCTCATGAGCTCTGGGTGAAAAAACATGATAGATCTTCTAACTGTCTGGGAGTCTAGGTCCCGTTTCTGTACGGGTTTGTATTCTAAGCTGGAATCATCTTCTCCCTGTATCAGTCAGAAAGGTCGCGTGACACAGTTACACCGTGTGGGAACTCTTCTGCTACATAATAGGGAGACACAGTAACCTTCAGCTCTTAGGTAAAACCTTTAGGTCAAGTGTGTGACATGTTGTTGACCTGTCCCAGTTAGCCCGCTGTGAGGTGACAATGGCCCAGTCCAGAAGACAGCAGACTGCAAAGAGCATTCACAACAGGCATCATGGACAAAACTGTGTCAGGTTTGGCTCCTCCACCCTGCACAATCCTCCAATGTTATCCCAGCAGACTTTGTACCCACAGGCAATTTCTCAAGGCACACAACACACCCAGGTCACGTAATGTTATCAAACTATGCCCCTGATGGGTTGCAACACAGCACTTGTATAACTTCAGACTTGTTGAATCATCAGAAAGTACACTGTTCTGGAGAGGTACAAATCCTCTCTGTGGTGCACTGTGTGGTGTGGACACGAGCAAACTGTTCCACTTTAACCCTGCTTTATCTTGCAGTATGTAGCTGGCTCTGCTTGGTTTTGCAGTCTGTATGCAGCCACTGGGTCTTTGGCCTCCAGGCTTCTTCGTCCTGGTGGGAACAAGAAATATTTCTGCTCGGGCAGAGGGAGAAATCAACCTTGTTAAACCATAGAATTATAGAATATTCTGAATTGGAAGAGTCCCAAAAGGATCATCAAGTCCAACTCCTGGCCCTGCACAGAATCACCCCAAAAGTCACACCATGTGTCTGTGAGCATTGTTCTTGATCTCTGTCAGGCTTGGTGCCGTGACCACTTCCCTGGGGAGCCTGTTCCAGTGCCCAGCCACCCTCTGGGTGAAGAACCTTTTCCTGATATCCAACCTAAACCTCGCCTGACACAATTTCAAGCTGATCCTTTGGATCCTGTCACTGGTCACTACAGAGAAGAGATCAGTGTCTGCCCCCTCTCTTCCCCTCACAAGGAAGTTGCAGACTGCAATGAGGTTTCCCCTCAGTCCCCTCTTCTCTAGGCTGAACAAACTAAGTGACCTCAGCTGCTCCTAAGCACTAGACAATGGTGTAGTTCTATCACCTGAAAACTTAATATGTAACAAGCAAGACATTCCTGGGTGAAACTTAAATGTCTTTGATATGTATCAGGCCAAATTTGATGATCTAATAATCCCTTGTGACCTTAGCTTAGGTGAAATATGCTGCACAGGGAGGTGTCTCACCAGGGGGCACCGGGTAGCCAATTACAGCCCACAGAAGAGTGGTCTGAATTGTTTCCTTTAGCAATTTTTTTGGCATGACACATCACCCTCTTCTCAGGTAATAAGTGACAGGGAAAGCCTTTTCTTGCCTAAGAAAAGAAATGACACAATTTATGAGAAGGAAAAAAAAGAAGTACTAAGAGAGTGCTGTGTTAAATAAGGTAGCAGGAACATAAGATCAAGTCAAATATTCCTGTAAAATCCACTGGCATGCAGCAATGATTGTAATGTAGGTGTTACCTTAGGTGTATCATATTGGTATGTGCTGCAAAAGAAACAGGGAAACTGTGATCATAGCAAACAGGAGATTGTTCCACTTACAGCAAATGCAAATGAAAAAGTCTCTTCTATAATCAAATAAACCTCACTCGACCGTCAGGATGTCATCAGTTGCACTTGATGAATGGCCACTTAGACCACAGAGGACACAATTTTGGCACAGTGTCATGCTGGCAGGGTACCAGTCCCGCCGTGCTCGTGAGCCAGGTGTGTGTGACCCAGCAGAGACATCCATCAGTGTTGAGAGACTGTAGGCTCCTCTTCTGCCAAAGCCCTTTGAAGTGAGACTTTTTGTGCTGTGAATGGGAGGTGGGCACGCTGTCTGCACATCTCTAAAGGGCAATCTTCCCAAAATACTCATGGTGTGGTTGCTGGTGGTCATCTGAGCTCTCTGTCTCCTTCGAAAGAGCACGTACTAATAATAAACAAGACAAATAATTGAGCAAAAGTAGGAGTTAAAAGGACAAATAAATAGTGCAAACCTGTTCTATATAGCTGCAGTAACATACACTGCACTGCACTAGCATACTGCTGGTCATGAAAAGGCATTGTGTGAGTATTTGATACATCATGCATTGGCCAATAATGGACAAACTCATCTAAAAATACAGGAGGAAGATTTTAAGGTATAGAATTCCAATTTAAAAAAATTCAGTTCCAATCTACATCCCAGTAAGTGCAGTGTGGTTATTACAAGGCTTGCCTAGATGGTAAAGAAGAAGGATTTTATGGCTGAAGAATTTTGAGCTAATTGACTTGGACCTAAAAGAGCAGTCAAAATATAAATTAGTTGATCTCTGACGGTCTGTCTCTCTAAGATTGTAGGTTCCATGGAGAAATCAAACCACTGTGAACTGCATCAGGACTATTATGGTTTATATATTAATCCCTCTCCAAAGTTTTTTTGCCATTTTTATGGTGCCATCATTATTTAATTATGTAAAGCTTAATGGTTTAAAGTGAACTTCACAACACAATGCCAAAACAGACAGATATGTTAATATTCAAAAACAGTACCTATTACATTTATCAGAATGTGGCACCATTTGGAAAACCCCTCCTAGAAGATGTTATCTTTGACACTCAGGTTTACATTATCCAAACTGCTTTCCTCTTCCTTAAAAATATCCAGAAAGTTAAAAATACTTGGCAGAACTTGAATCAATTTCAGTTAGTGATTGGAACTATTCCTTCCTAAAACCCAGTGTTGCACCATTGCTGCTTCAATTGTAATGAAGCTGTTCCAGAGGTTAACACTTATAATAGCTTGATGCCAAGGTGATGGAGAAGCTTGAAAGCAACAGTACCTGGGAAAGTGACTCACCTTTCTGCAAAAAAATCACTCAAAGCACTCTTACATTTCTACATATCACCAGGTACAAGGAAGAGACACCAAAAAAAGGATTACCCATAAATGGGATATCCATCTCAGTGCTGGGTGGATGCTGCTTTCATGTAAACTCTCCACGGATCTGGGAAAAACCACCAGCACATGATGTACTTCATCTCAAGCTTTCCTTTCAAAAGCTGGGCAACTTTAGGGCAGAAATGGGGTGGTCTCTGCTGACCATCTGTTACCTTATGGAAGAGAGGGCATTGATCAGGTCATTCAGAATCTACTCCTGGGGAACAGCAAGAGATGGGATGACATAAAGCATTTAAATTAAGTAGCTTCTGTCCCACAACAGCGTTGCCAAAGGTCTAGCAGGACTTGGTGATGACACTCTAACACCCTCTGGGAACCAGTACCATCACATTGGAGCTAGTGAGTGGTGATGGGTGAGATCTTCTCTCAGGGGAGCACACGGGATGGGAGAGCAGACACAGGGACACCCAGCCGGGCATCTGGTCCAAACAAGGGATAAAACATGGGTCTAGCAGCAATACTTTCGAAAGAGGCTTGATTTTCTTTTGGTATGGAAGGCTGATATTAAGGAGGTCCTCTTCAAAGATACAAAAAAAATCTTCAAAAGCCACTATAGGGCTAGAGTCTGGTAAAAAGTAGCAGATTTTTATACTTGTAAGCATTGGAAGCCTTATCAAATGAAATTCAGCAACTTCTCAGAGAGGACAGAGCTGGCTGGCTGGCTGAGCTAGATGTTTTCTCCTATGTGCTATTAAAAACACTCTTTTAGTCACTTGTCCATATGGGTGTGCCACAACATCTGCTCTCTGCAGGTGGGTCACAGTTGGGATGGGGTTAACTTCTTTAAGCTTTTAACAGCTGAAATAGTAGAGGCTGATAGCAGTTGATGATAAAGGTGTCCCCCAAGCTCCCAATATTTTTCTGGAAAAACAGAGTAAGATACACAGAACAGATCATACAAAACCTGTACCCAATCCCAGTTACTGTGACAGGAACCTAATCCAGAAATGCAACTGCCTGTGCTTCTTCCTTAAAATGCACATTTCTGGCTCCTGGAAAGAACTTTGACTCTAGACTATAACACAGATTTGAACTATGGACTTTCAAATAAATACATGCTCATCTTCTGGAAAAGGTGGAATGGAAAAGATTGCTGAACAGAACCAGCCATCTCTACACAGTCTCCTCTTTATGCACGGGAAAACTTCTGCCTCTGTTCCCAGGCAAACTCTCTGCAGACCCTGCTGCTCTCCCTGTGGGGCTCCCACACCGTCTGCTCACCTCCAACTGTCCCAGTGCCTGCACTGTCTGCCCAGGTTGGCAAGGGCAGGCATAGCTTCCCACCCCACCAGTGTTCTCCAGGGACAAATAGGGCCAGTTGGCAATCTTTGTCTCTGCTGTCTGTCCAGCTGCTGTGACACTGAGCCTTGTTCACACCAGGCACACGACTCAAGCAGCCACATGGCCCAGCACAGTGCCATGTCCAGCTGTGCTCCCTTGAGCCTAACAAGACAGCCCAACTCAGCTGGATTGCTTTGTACCCAGTGTGGGCCTTGGCCTCATTTCCTTTTTCATATTCCATAACCAGGTCCAGGTCACCCCCGAGCCTCCTCTTTTCCAGGCTAAACACTCCCAGCTCCCTCAGCTTCTCCTCATCAAACTTGTGCTCCACACCGTCCACCAGCTTTGCTGCTCTGTTCTGGACTCACTCCAGCACTTCAACCCTCCTGAGCTGCAGGGTCCAGAACTGGTCACAAACTTGAGGTGTGGCCTCACCAGTGCTGACTACAGGTGGAGAGTCACTGCCCTGCTCCTGCTGGCTGCAATGTTCCTGATCCAAGCCAGGTGCCATTGGCCTTCTTGGCCACCTGGGCACAAGCTGGCTCGTGTTCAGCTGCTGTCAAACAGCGCCTCCAGGTCCTTTTCCACAAGGCAGCTTTCCAGCCACTCTGCCCCAGCCTGTAGCACTGCCTGGGGCTGATGTAAGCCAGGGGCAGGACCTGACATTTGGTCTTGTTGAATTTCTTACCACTGGTCTTGGCCCATTGATCCAGCCTATCCAGATTCCTCTGGAGAGATGGTGACTGGAATCATCAATGGTGGTGTGCTTCTCTCCACTGCCCTGCCAGAAATGCCCATGTGAGAGGACGAAATTAAATTATTATCAAGGAAGACTGCTGTGTGTGTGCCCTCAGGCATAGCTGCACCACCAAGAAGCCTGGAGCAGCTATGCTGCTGGGAGGCTAAGTCATGTCAGGCATTGTCTTTTGGGTGTCCCTGTGCCCCTCAAGCAACCTGCTGATGGCACATCCCTCCTAACCCTTGAGACCATGCCCACGTTGCCAGTGCAGGACTGGCTCTGCAGCTTGCCCAAACCTGTCAGCTGCACTAGGCTGCTGCAAAGGAGTGTAATCTACCCACCTCGAAAGACCTTCCCTTCATGTGAGTCCTCTGCTGGCTCAGCTGGTCACTGACCCTTGCACAGTCCAGCTGTGACACTTTCTGTGCATTCGTGGTTATCAGAACGGGGTCAGCAAAGCTCCAGTTCCAGATCTTTGTACAATTGACTTTGCTGCCTTGTTATAAACTGCTGTCAATGACTTTGTTAACCCAGACATTAATAAATCAAGTTGTGCTGACCACAATAAAGGGGAGGTGATTTAATTTGTTTTGTTGGTAAGTCATAGATGATCTGGTCACCTGCCAAAGGCTCATTTGTTCATATTTGTTACAGTATCAAAACCATTATACAAACCTCCATTGTTTTCAGGTGTGAGGTTTTCCTAACTGATCAAGCACTAAAATGATTCTCTTAGCACTGTTCAACTCCTACAGTGACCACTTTTACAAGTGCCAAACTTCCAGTGCACAGGAAGTGCACCGGGTTCTCTGTCCTGCCTTGCAGATTGAGGACTCATCACCTTGTCTTTGATTCAAGTTAGAGCAGATACCACTTTCTTTGCTCTTGTAAGGAAATACTGTCACCACATTGCCCTTAAACGTAGGCATGTAAATGAAGTACAAATTTTTCAATGCATAGTTGAGACTAGCTACCTTCTCATCTCTTTGTTTCAACGTGGTCTAACAGAAGGTGTCTCTGTCCACAGCAAGGGGGGATTGCTGATTTTTGAAGTCCCTTCCAACCCAAACCATTCTAGGACTTGATGATTCTTTTTGCCTGCTTAAGTTCTAGCCCTCTCAGTGGCCCTTTTCTGTATAGTAAATAACAAAGAGCAGTGCCCATCGTTACGGTGCCGCGCTGCTGTGAGGCGATGTGCCGGCTGTAAAACCCTTGCCGAGCAGCGCTGTTCCCCCTGAGAGCCCCCGGTGCTGCGGGGCCTCGCTCGCCGGCAGCTCTGGGCCAGGGAGCGGCAGAGCTGGTGCCATGTAGGGACCACGCCGACACACGGGCGGGGGGTGTGGGTGCCCTCGGCGCGGGCAGGAAAGCAGCGGGAAACGGAGCGGGAGATGCCATCAGCAGCGCTGCTCTGCCACCTGGTGCTGGAGCAGCGTCCCGGCTGGTCCCCGCCGCTGCCCTCCGTCCCTCTGTCCTGTGTGTCACCCAGCCCCGGCGGGGACCTGCCCCGAGCGCCCCGAGCGCCGGCAGCGCAGCCAGCAGCGCGGGACGTGTGCTCACCACGGAGCTATAAAATCGTTCTTTAACCCTGGGTGATTTTTAGTACTAATAAATGTCATTCCCCTTTGCACAGGGCAGTCCTGGTGACTAAATGGTGTCCTGGAATGTGGTAAGTAGTGGTTGCAAAGGTGTAACTGCTACTTATCCATAATTTATAGGCACGTGGTGTGATACTTGGGGCTGTCCTGTGCAGGGCTGGGAGTTGGACTTTGATGATCCTTGTGGGTCCCTTCGAACTCAGAAATTCCAGCTATATTCCCTGATGCTATTTTCATTTTTAATGTCTAAGCCTAAAAAATATCAAATATGTACATTTATGATCTGATTAGGTGTGTTCTTAACACACCTAATATTTGTGTCCTTACCTAATATTTCCCTTTTACATTTTAATATGGTGCAAGTGTTTCTGTAGTTCTAAACTGAGGCATGGCTTAGTCTGCAGCATGCATTAAGGATTTGGGTTTTAACTGCTTGGAAATGGATTGTCCATGAAGATTATCAAAAATACTCAGCAGAAGAGACTTTTTTGCACCTCCAAATAAATGCTGTTGGGAAATCCGTAGAAAGACTGTGTTTAAATACCTCATGCTTTAACTTACTTGGCTGCAGCTTCTTCCCCACGGTTTCCTAATCCTGGAACCAGTGTCCTTGCCTTGTGGGGTTGTACCTGGCTGCAGTGGGCACTTCTAGAGTCTCTGCACTATGAATGGTATTGAGAACCTTGAGGGGATCAGCAGCAAGCCAGTGCTGCCTCCCTGCAGGCCAGTGGGCATGTGAAAGGCCTTCAAAGGCAGCACATGGAGCACGCCCCTGTGTTCTGTACAAGACATGCACAGGCTGCATGCAGGCAACAGGGTCCAGGAAACCAAGGTTAAATATGCCAAACCAGAAACCTGGCCTCCTTGCAGAGCATGAGAATCCTTGCACAGACATTTATCAATATTTATTTGGTCGTAATATTCACACCTGGCTACCCTGAGAAGATTCCCCCTTCCCATTTTAATGCCTGCAAGCTTTATAGAGTGAAGCAAATCAACAGGCAAACACTGAGGCCTGACTGACACGTTAAGCAACCCTCAGGTAGTCAGATCATCTGACAATGCAGCCTGAATGATGTTGATGAGCCATGTTTTCAGGGGTTGCTAAATACAGGCAACTCCCTTGTTGATGTGGGACAGACTTGCTGGCAATCACATAGACCAGGCAATTGGGAATGTCAAGCAACTCTGGGTATCATAGCAGAAGCCTCTTTTGGTGTCAGGGGTGAACTGCACTTCAAACTTCTAGCTTTCCCTGCAGGAACGCAGAACTGACTGGTCTAACTCAGAGGTGGGCACAGGCTGACTGCTCACAGAGCAAGCTGGCTGGTCTGGGCCAGCAGCCCCACTGCTCCCAGGTCCATAGGCAGCACTCAGCTGCCAGCTAACCCACGGAGTGGGAAAAGGGAACAGCTAAGCCTGGCTTCTATATTGAGTTGCTCTCAGGTTGGCTCAGAGAGCTAATGAACCATGATCTGCAGAACTTCAGAAAGATACATCCATCTATGAAGCTCTTCTCATCAGGATGTAACTGCTATTACTGCTCCAGGACTGAACATTTCAGAAATAAAGCTCAGAATGATTTTAAAGTGAGGCTTATTCCTCAGACCTGATGTGCTTTCTGCAGGTCTCAAGCAACAAGGCAACAAAACATAAAGTTTCTTCTGCTGTCTCTGTTTTAACAGAGAAACACAACAGTGCTGCAGATATTTAGAACATAGACAATACAGCTTTTTTTTGCTTGAATTTTTCAAGGAGAATTGGAGGTCTGTTCTTAAATGAGGGAAATAAACTGGCACAAGTTGATAGAAAAAGCTCAAGTACTCAACACTTTCTGACTTTCTGACCTGCTCCCCCACCTCTGCATGTGCCAGCGTACTCTGGAGAAGCACAACCATCAGGAGGAAACAGTGTTAGGGACTACATAAAAATTGGATGTATTCAGGTCCATAGGGTGGTGATGGGACTAGCACAGAGCTGTAGAAGTGGTTGGCCCACATAATTATGAGATAGTTACAATATCATACATGAAACAAACCATGTTTATCATGAGAGGGCTCTGATCACTGGAAAAAGACCTCAACTCTGAATAAAAAGAAGACCGAAGGAACAGGGGTTCGTTTGCTTCCACTGCAGTCCCCAGAGTGATGAAGGTACACTTCCCCTTGGAATTTAATCCCAAATACTTGCAGGACATAGGAACAGCCAACATGGACTTGTCACAGGCAAATGACACTTGACCACTTGATAATTCTGCATCTCACTGCTGACAGCAATGCTGAGGGGAGGGAGGCAATGCAGCATATCCAGGCCTCAGACAACGCCTCCCACAACAGCTTTCTTTAGAAGCTGAGGTGTGTGGGCTGGAAATCAACAATTTAACATCCAGCTGGGGGCCAGCAGGCAACAGAGAAAATATTCCAGGTGGACAATACCAAGGACATAGTGTTCAACGTTCGCCTGATAGCAACAGATAATACAAATGTGTGGTCACACAATAGAGCTTGGAGTCTCAGGCTGGATATTAGGAGAAACTTAAGTGGAACAGATTACTCAAAGAGGCTGCATGATCTCCATCCCTTTCAGTTTCTTAAGACTTGATTAGAAAACAGAACAAAGCTGACCTGGTCAGTATTGCCCATAGCCTAACATCATACTTGAGATGAGGCCTTGAGGATCCTTCCACCAACAGGTCCATGAATTGGTGTAACAGACCTCCTTCCCGTCAGTAAAAACACTGGTATTTCAAACAAACTGTCTTTAGTATGCAAAACACACACACTGATTCATTGCAATCTAATGATTGTTATGGGTCCCTTCCAAACTGAGATAGCCCATGATTCTTTCCCTGCTTAGCTTCATTCCCAAGTCTCTCTGGGAAGCTTGGCACTTCCAGAACAAACATCTGCTGTATATATGCAAACTTGTGACTTGTTCTCAGCCCAGCCAGTTAACTGCAAAATTCTGCTCCCAGGCCCACTGAAGGCATCTTTTTCTCCTCTGTATATGTTCATCACAGAGATAGACACAGCTAAATTTACTGTAGGGAACAGTTTTTATCAGCAAATCCTTTGTTGTGCCACAACCATGAAACAGTATCTGCAGTGACATACTGGGTTCTCTGCTTAGAAACATACCTCCAAAAAAAAAAAACAAACCAGGCCCAGGTTGAAGGATTCTACATCTTTGGTATTTTGCTTCTGAAGAATATTCATGCAATTAAGATTTTAAGGCTGCTAACCTCAGTCTGAAGAATTCTAATTGTTAAGATCAAAAGCATTTGACAGAGTAACAGAAGTGTCAGAACATCTATCCATAATTCTATTGTGTCCAACAAAATGACTTCCACCTCCAAACAGATCAGTGATGCCCTTTATTTTTCCCCTCTACCAATTGCCAATTAAAGAATTGCATTTAGGATTTGCTGATACTCTACACAACAGCTGCTGGTAAATTTCTGGCTGACTGTACAGACCAGCTTCTTGGAAGGCCAATGTGCTGTACAAGCGTGGCAGAAATGGAACAGGCAGCCAGGATTAAATCACAGTTCAAGGGGGAGGGGAGGGGAATGCCTGCATTACAGCCTTATGAGGAATTAGTGGTCACGTTAGTTCTCCAAATCTAGCCCTGGCCTAATTAAGCTGCATTTTCACTGTAAAGCAGGCAAACTGCCAGTGATGGTGAAGCAAAACCAGCTTTCCAATAACTGCCAGGAGGAGCTCAAAAGCATGTTCATGTTTAAAACAGAAGCCTTCAAGAATAAGGGGGCTTGAGGAGCTATGTTTGAACAGGGCTTGAACATTAAAATACAACTCTTAAGATAGCAACATATAAGGCGCTTTGAGGTTTTTGTAAGGTGTGGGGTTGGTTGTTGGTTTCTATTTAATTTGCATCCTCTGAGCCTGATTTCATATTTATGTCAAGTATCACCATTTCCTTTTGAAGTCACTACAAGCTGTGCAGACCATCCTGTCTTTTTTCCTGCTTCTCTGTTCGAGGGCAGGCCAAGGAGTTTGACTTTAGCACAAGACAGTTGCAGTCTGGGACAAACACAAGTAATGTAGGGGCCCGATTGAGAGCAGTACAGCCAGACTCCTTAGACCAGTTTGTAGTGTGTGTACACTGGAACAATGAACCTGTGCTAATACATTTGGTCCAACAGCAGAACATATTTTCAGTTTTTTAGTCAGGATTTGCTAGTTAACTACAAACACCATATTAGTTCTTAAGGAATTAGAAGCCCAGGCCACATGCCAATAAACATATCCAGCAGAAGCTGAAGCACAAGCAGTCACCCTCAGTGCCATCCAAACACACAAGTCAATGCAGGGTTTCTGGCTAACAGGCATTCTGCAGGAGCGGTACTACAAGGTCTTCAAGGAATCAAAAAACAGCTCATCCTACACATCACCTTTCAGGCATAGTGCACAAGCTGTGATAACTGCTTAACTCCTCCTCCCCTCCCCCCATAATTACTTAAATGACAGGGATGCAACTACCACAGGAACCCACTGAGCAGATTCAATAGCAACTCCTCCAGATCAGACTCAGGAACAATGGAAGAATTGCTTCCTGTGCCAGTCCCTATGCAGCAGTAGAACAAGTTTTAGGGCCTAAACACTGAGAAAACCTTGCTCATTTGGATCTTAAACCAAATATCAAACACACCCTTTTCCAAAACTTCTCATCCCTGCATTGTAAGTAAGAATAACATGCAAAACTGCTAATAGAGAGACACAGCAAACACAAAGAAACCATGGTGCAAAATATCCCACTTCTTAGAAGAAAAAAAAAAAAAGTATGTAAACTGATCCACTGGTTTGCAGGCTAGGAGCCATTCTGATCACCACTCCTAAAAAGAAATCAACATTTTTTCCTTTTCAAAAAATGTTTCCCCAACATTCCATTTTTGTAAGGCAATTTTTTTTCAGCAATTGAGCAATAGGCCACAGTATGAGAAGCAGCAAAAGCATTTTATTTGCTGTATAATTAGTGTCATTAGAAATATGATTGGTAAAAAAACCACGCGAGTCCACACAGAAAGGAAAGCTTAATAAAACCCAAAGACAATTGGAAAGGTGGTGGTGGCGGTAGAGACTTAGCAGAGAAAATTTTTTAAGTCTTCCAAGGTTCTAGACAGCAACAACTTGTTTTGGCCATCAGAGATGGTAACAAAATCTTCCTACTACTTTGCATCAGAGTGTCCTCCTCCACCCTTGTTGGACTGCTAGCTTCAAATCACCTAAATGTGTTGTGGAGTGTGAGAAGGGAGCCAAACACAACATCAGGATCTCTTCGCATGAGGTAACGCTTTCATGCAACTGTTCTGCACATGCAAAGGCATAAAACTTACTGAGCAAACACCATCTTCTCAAAAATCACTTCAAGTCATAACAACACTTCACTTTGTTTAATTCCTGTATTTTTCAAAAGGTGGTAGAAGTACTGCATTTTTTAAACAATAACATGCGTCTTCTCCTTCAAACAGAAAATACCTTTAATCTTTGAAACAGAATGATTTCTCTGACACTGAAATGATGAGACAGTCTTAATTCACGGAAGTAACAATTGTGTTTCTGAAGCAACAAGTTGCCACAATGATTATTTGTAAACATTATACCCACAACAGTAAGTACATTAAAATCCCACACTTCCACCTTAAAATAAACCACAAAGATTTGACATGAAATACATAAAAAGTTTATTATGTAGGTACCCCATCTTCTTATCTGGAGGAGAAAATCTGAGGCAACAGTTTGTTGTGCAGTATAGAGAAGCAAAGCAATATACAGTAGCTGCACACAGCTTGATTGGTTTCAGACCACAACTAAATACTCTTACTATGACTGTTAGTACAGAAATGTTCTGTAATTAGAAAAAATGAGAAGTATTACTCTCATGCTGTACAGTCTTACGTTTCTTGGTTAGAAAAGAACAACTGATTGAGTTTGAATCTTTCGTGCCTGAACCTTGCACACCAACTTGTTTGGCTGTTGCCTCTGGAATGTTCAGCACAAAGGTTAAGCTCCAGACATAATTTAAGTGCTTTTCATGTGCAAACTGTTACTTGCTAAAGCTTTCAAAGTACATTTAATTACAGATATGAACACCCTGTAAAGATATGAGGATATGACAGTAGACCCAGAGGACAATACAGATTTTTTTTAAAAGAAATGCTATGTTCCACTGCAGTAGTTCTAGTCCCTGATTAGGTCCTTCCAAGGAGGGGGCTTATTTCAATTGTAGGAGATAGACCACTCTTTAACAGAAGCATCGTGGGATGTTGTTACCAAAGTGTGTTCATCCAACCACGCCAAGCCGCTTACATGATGTAGTCTGTGAGCATCTGTATTGCAGTGCAAAGTAACAGAAAAGAGTTAGGAAGGCTGGGTTGACCAAGTAACTTCAGCACATTCCAAATATGATTTTTAGCTGCATTAAATACTAGTACTGGATTTTAAAAGTAACTACAAAAATAACAGAAGAACTCCAGCTAATGTGGCTTGATAGAGATAACATAAAAGCTAAATTACTTTGGGAACATTCAAAGCCTGCTTACCATTAGTGTACAGAACAGTGCTGGATTTCAAGAACTACTAACAACTTTCTAAAGTAATATGTTGAAGAAAACATACCCGGTATCTTGACTCTGGTCTCTGGATCACTCACAGTCCAAATATACACCATCATGTCCATGCCTCCAGAAGCAAAGTGTTCATTGTCTGGTGACCATGCAATACAAACAACTTTTGCATGGTGTCCGTAAAAGACATTATGCTCCTATTTGAAAATTAAGGAGACAAGGGTTATTCCAATAGTTAAAGCTACTTCAGGAAATAAAAACTAGCTTTCAATGTGCAGCATCGGAACAAGACTCCAGACAATGTACATCTCAGGTGCATATGGATGCACTAAGCAAACCAAGTGGTGGCTTCATTTTATGTGATTTATTTAAATACTTAGTAGGCCAATAAAACACAAACCCCCTTTGTGAAAAAAAAACCAAAAACACTAAGACATTTTTCTATGAAAGCTTGATGTGTTAAGGGCATATGCAATTTAGAGGCTTCTAAAATAATCCCACAGATGTTTCTCAAGGCAAAATTATTTCAATTTTTACTTAAAAAATGAAAATTTTTTGTGGAATGCCATCCTGTGTTTTTACTCCAGTGTTGTTTTAGTCAAAGTTTAAGGAGTTTACAGGATGATACACATTGACTGCTTGGGCTGAAAAATGGAAATTGCCATTTTTTTGGTTTTTGGTTAAAAGACAGTAGATTGGCAGATAAAGCAAGATTCCCTGTTCTAGCATATCCCTTTCATAGTCTAGTCCTTACCATGGAACTGTGTACCAGAGCCAGAAGAATTTTATCGCCAAATCTGCTTTATGAATTTTATTGTACTGCATGATTGTTATCAAACTGAGCCTACATTCTTGTCCATTTTACAAAAATGCACACAAGTTCTCTAACAGACATGGCATGTATTTTGTTATTTCCTTTAAAAATCCCTAACTAACAAACTAGTGGCTGGGCAGACCCAAAGGAACTTTTTGTATTTAACTATGGCAAGTCTGTGGAAATTCAGCTCCTTCTCTGTTTTAACTATGCATTTGTTATTAGACGGGTTTCAGTGTTTTCCCAGCAGCCAACCTATGCTGCACATTTCCTCAACTATTCTCATGGTCTGGAGAGTTCACATAAACTGCTGTAAATGCCAGTACTAGCCCCAAACAGCAGGTAAACAAACAGTCACAGAAACATCAAATTTACATCAGTGATTTACAGTTAAGCCTCAGCAGCTACAATGTCCTTCACTACAACAGATTTAGACATGAGCTGTCAGTCTATTTGTTTTTAAACAAAGACAACTCTCGTTACAACAGTTCTTACCGCGTAGCCATCAGCAACACTAAAGACAGTGACAACTTTGTTTGCATCACAGACTGCAAGAAAGGCACCATCGTGAGAATACGCCAGGTCAGTAACAGGACCTTTAGCTTCCAAAGTCTTATCATCACTTTTCAAAGAGGTTCCTTGGATTGAATATAAATGGACATTCCCATCCTGCAAATTAATAGCAAAGAAGGAGGAAAGGTAGAAAAATCATTTTTACAATAGAAAGAGGAGTTCCTGAAATTTTTTGCATTAATTCTGTCTGGTAGTGCTTATGTTAAGAAAAGCTTTCAATAGCCTGTCATTTATGCTGGCTACAATCTGCCAAGTGTGGAAATAAACCCATTTTCTATGATTTGCCAGCTTCAAGAACACACTGGATAAAAACAAATTTGGCAATTTCAAAACAGCAAATACAGGGAAAAAAATTCAATTCAAAAAGAAGTGAAAAAGACTTTAGGTCACAATTGTGGCAGAACCTAGGGAATGAAAACCCAGGAACACCAAGTACACAGAGCTTACTTTAACAATACTGATGTTGTTACAAATAGTCACCTATCATTTCTCAACACAACACACCTACTATTATTAAATGCTTCTGTTACTTGCTCCAATGTTGAAAGCAGTACAGTTTTAGGAAGTGCAACCTTACCGCTCCTCCCACTGCTGCTGTGCTTCCTGTGGGGTGAATGGCTACAGCTTCTGGCTCATAGCCAAGGTCATCAATTGCAAAACATTTTTTCTTATCTTTCATCAAGACAATCTGTAAGTAGAAAACCAGAAACTAAGACCCTTCTTCAAAGTACCTAACATAAAACTATTACTAAGCCATATTGCTTAGTCATAAATACAAATCCCCTCTAGTTGCTCAGAAGTTTAATGTATTCTCATCTTAAGGGGAAAAAAAATTGAAGAAATGCCTACATGTGGTGACTAACTAATCTGCTGTACTGCAGTACTCATGTGTTCTAAATTATATAGTAGAGGGCATTCTCCATTGCCTTCAGCTTTGCTTCACTTGGTTTGAACATGAAATAAACATGGACAATCCAGTATTTTCAGCAATGCTTACTCCCTTCCTGGTTCATTGTTAAAGGGAGGGAGGCAGAACCAAATTAGTAGCAAGTTGATGCTGCAGTGTTAAACTTTAAAGGCTATTTCCTATCCAGTTTTATGCTATGGTTAATTGAGATTAACTCACATGAAAACAGGTTTGGACAACACTATCAAATGTCCCAAAAACAAAACCAGCACCCATGCAGAAAGCATAAATCATTGGAAGTTAATAATGTTTTGATACAAGAGAGCCTTGGTGCAATGTCTCTGGTTTTCTGTGATCTGCAGACTAGTGGCAAGCAAATCAAGCTAGAGCTGCTTATGCTGTACAACAGCACTAGTTAATTGGTTAGATAATTGCAAAAAAAAAAATAAAATGCAGGAGAAAAAACATCGTTTTGCCAAAATTGTGTTTCTGAACAGATCTGGCAAGAGCGTGATTCTGAAGTTTAACCTTCCAGCACAAAGCTCTATTGATAACAAATACAGATGCATCCACACAAGGGACTTTCTGAAATTTATATCTATACATAAATGTGAAATTGGTACAGGATGCAAAGAGACAAGGGTATCAAGTATCCTGCTGAATTACGTTCCCTGTAGGTCTTTATAGGAAATTCTGCAGATGTGCAAGGTAGTCCCACACTAAACAGTTAAGTGTTACCATACACGGCATTATTAACACAGCAATAGTTGATAATCCATATGTTAATACTTACTTGTCCAATGCATAGAACTACAGTATAACCACCAGGACCCACAGCTAAACATTTTGGCTGAACATCCATTTTCACAGCATCCTGGCCACTGGACGAGGATATGCCAAGGTGGAGAAGCATGAAGGACAAAGCAGGAAGAAATTATCCCATGTCTACCATTATTTTAAACTACCCATTCAAATAATCACACACTAGTCATCAAGAACATGCATAACTTAATCTTCTTATCTACCAGTCGGGGAAGTTTCCTATTATTTTGTGTTTAAAGCTTTACTATTTTGATCAAGTACTACACCTTTGAAATGAAAGCCAATGTTACCATACAGTTTAATTTTTAAACTAACTAGATTATCTGAACAGGATTCCTTAAATTCTGGTTTCCATGAAGAAACAGCTGTGTGCCACTCCTCCTAACCATGTTTATCTCCACTATCCCTGAGTATTTATGAATGGCAAAGCAGATATCCTTTCAAAGCCCCCAGCTAAGTCACCCAATACAAGACAGTCTCCATCTAGCCCATGGAAGGGATAAAACAAATTGAAAAGTCTGGGATGCATTTCTCATGGCCCAAAAAAAGCAGAAGGTTGGTACAGTAATCATTTCTACAGTTTCCATGGTAACATAAAACCTAAATAAACTCCAGCATTTATATTTACCATATAAAATCAACTATCCTCTTGCTGTAAAACAATTGTACAGCAATAAAAGGCAACTTTTTAACTAACCTGTAATCTCTCTTGCTAAGGTTGGTATAGCGCACAGTGTCGTCCATACTGCAGGTGACCAGCTGGTCCATTTCATCCACTGCCATTCTAGAAACCTGGTTTGTGTGGCCTTTCCCAGAAAAGCCATCATTCTCTCCAGTTTCAGAATCCCAATAATGTGCAGAATAGAATTAAGGAACATTTGAAGATACTGGTGCAGTCAGATTGCACACCATAAAAAGTTAAATAATTGAGAGAACAGCTAAGGTTAGAAGGGATCTCTTGAGACTTAGCCCAACCTGCTGCTCAAATTGGTGTCAGCTGCAACAGGCTGCAGGGTTCTAGAAGGTTTTGAATATCTCTAGAGGTGGAGACTCTACAAGCTCCATGGGCATCGTTATAATATTTATTAAGTGAAAAACTCTGATGTTCTGTAGTGAGCTAAATGACCTACCACAAATGGTAGCAAATACTGGAATAATTAGCATTAGGTCTGAGACTAGAAAATACTTTTTAAAGAATTTTAGATAGAAGCCCTTGTAACGCTGCCTTTCCCTCATGTTATATGGTAACATCAGTGTGAATGACTCACACTGTATTACAGGTCTGAAAAGAAACAGGACTTATAAGAGTTTATGCCAACATGACACCATTTTAAAGGCAGGAAAAAGGACTGTAGTGCATATTTTGTCATAAGCGGAAAATAGGTATTCCTGTTGTTTGATGTCACAGGAGGCTAATTTATAAATTTACTTGCTTCTCCATACTATCAAGCTACCTATCACGAAGAAGCAACAACTGAAGATTAAGAGTTGGCTTATATTTAGCCAAAGTGTGAAGGCAGCTATTAAAACAGGTATTAGGGGAAAGCAAAATAAACTTTAGACAAAATATTCACTTGTGTCCAATAAACTTTATCTTTGGCAAAGCTTTTTTTTTTCACCTCTCCTAATGAGCTCTCTCACACTATAAGACTACAACAAGTATCACTATCATTCAAAGGATATTAATATGACCATCATTACTTCCAGAGTAAATATAGGACTTTCCACCATTTTTGTGCACCGTAAGACACTGAATTGATTTACTATGACCCTGTGAACGGGACATAAATAAATACTGATGAGCAATTTTTAACACATACATATGCCTATTTGAGAAGAATTATAGGTTATTCAGAAAATAACATACTATTCACAAGCATTAAAAGTCACTCAGTATAAAAAACACTATTTTACAGTGCAGTCATTTAGCTGTTATAGCACTGCTATTGCTATGTCCTTGATGAGAAATAATAAGCACCATGGATGTCCTTATTAGCCTGATGAGCCAAAATACTCTTGTAGCCTTTTCATCATGCTTTTCAGGCACTTTATGATTCAGGGGAGAGGACTAAATACGGTCATGTACCCACACCAACTTCCAGAATTATAGCAGTGATGGCAAAAATCTGGGGCATTGTTTCTAGTTCATGTAAAAATATAAGTTCCCATGAGAGAGAGTCTAGTGTTAGCAAACTCTTTAAATCCTAAAATTAAAGTTCGATTGCACAGTAACCCTAATCACCTTGTCCACAATACACTATTTCTGGGAGAATGAGACATCACTGGCAGTTTTCTATCTATGCTGTATTTCTTTTCTCATCTCAAGAATGCTTAAAAGCTGCAACAAAAGATAAGTCGATAACATTAATTAAAATGAAATAATGAGTCTGGGTCTTTACACAAAGCACAGTATCACACATGTAAAAAGTAACTTCTTGATTCAAGAAACAGTCACACATAGCTCATTTGGCAATGGTAATTTAACAAAGCTATTTTTCAATAGCTACTATTCCATATTTACAACTTCAATCACTGAGTCATTTATTGCAGAAACTCATGCAGTAAGAGAACTTTAACCTACCTTTATGACACGTAAAGGCTTATTTGGATTGTTCTTGTCCAAATAATTGATATAACCAGACAGGGAGATAGTCAGTAAATGGTCTTTCTGCCACAAGCAACCCAGCTGCTGATCCAATACGTTTGATCCCATGTTAAAAGTATTTACAATAGAATTAGCACCAACATCCCAGATTTTAGCAGTTTTATCTCCAGACGCAGAAAGCAACTGACTACTGTCAGGGCTCCAACTAATCTGTAAAAAGAAATGTCACCACAAGACAGTAAATGCATTTATTAAGCCAAGACTTTACAGTTCATTAACTGGGTAATGAAACACTATGGATCATTTGCACAAATGAAGTGATACTTACAGCATAAATACCTCCATCATGTGCCTTGCCTCCACCAAGAGCACACACTTTCTCTCCAGTCTTCCCATCATAGACAAAAATCTTAAAAGAGCACACAGACATACAACTTAAAGGGAAAAGCAGAAATAGAAAAAACCCCAAGATAGTGTCTGATACTTTGATACACTAGAGCCCTTTTTAAGGACAGGCACAAGCTACACCGCACTGAATAATTAAGACTAAATGATTGAGATGAAAATTGTAAATAATCACAGCAAGTCCCCTGTACTTTGGATCCAGACACTTGAAATTCTGGAAGATGTTACAGTTTTGACTCCTGCTGTTATGCCAGCTGCTTAGCACTGCTGTCATGGGAGTCTACCCTCTGAGAAGGACAAGCTACCTATGGTAAAACAGTCATTGTCAACCTGCCCTTAATCAGTAGGGAGCACACATGAGCTGGGTTGCTGTCTGTGAATTCACTATTTCAGCTAGACCTCTCAGGATCATAACACACATATTCCAAAAGTCCAACATGTTCCTGCTGAAATAACCTGTAAGAGGATGCTAGGGAAATGGAATGGGGAAAAAACCTGAGTAAGAATAGTCTGGTTATTACCACTTATCAGTTATTACAGATTTACAGAAGGATAGTTAAAAGTCTAAACTTGTGGCATAAAAAAGAAGCAATGTGGATTTTACAATACTAATCCTATTCCCAAAATGCACAAGAAAATCTTCTCACGCTAAAATCAATATCAAGAGAGTTCCTTGTGTTTTACCTGCCCATCTGCACTAGCTGTAGCAAATCTGTTCCCATCAGGAGAAAACCTCACACAGTTCACAAACCGTGTATGGTCCTGTAGAAAAAAAGTAAGAATCAGCAAACAGAAAAAGAACAGACTGTTTTACATAGAAGACAGTCTCATAACAATGAAGTTCTCTTACATGTGAACCATAAGTTAGCTGTGTGGGAGATGCTTGCTGTAGAGAATTGCTATGAGGCAAGTTTAGCCTCTATCTGAAGAGAATCATGGGGCCAAGAACAGTCCAGGGAAGATACTGTGACATCATTACTGATGTGGTTAAAACAACTCAGTGCATACCAGAAGAATGATCACCCAGTTTCAGGGATAAGTAGTAAAAAAAGTCAGATGCAGCCTACATGTAAACATGAGATTCTTGCCTAGTGGTGACTCACTTCTTTTGCAACATTCTCTGGATTTCAACTCTTGCTTCATTGCGCAGTGTGTTTTATACACGCAAGAGTATTTTATCCTTCTTCTTAAGAAAAGAAAAAAGGCACAGGCATAAAGAATAAGTTACTATTTTACTGAAATTCCATTCCTGGGAGACTACATTACTGGTGGTTCTGTGAAGTAATGAGGCAAGACTGATGTGTGCTCCCCAAATAGACTATTTACAAGTCGGAGACTATTCAAACCATGCAAACTAGAAAACACACATTAAATAAGGAAGCACCACAATGGGGCCAAAGCTCCCATGCAGAGAGATTTGGAAGACTATTTTTAGTATTATGGAAGACAGGTTCTAACCTACTTTCTTCGACTTACTTTTTTTTCCCCCCAATGATACTGCAGGCTCTAATCTAAACCAGGTAACAGCCCACACCAGAATCCTATATATCAACCCAAATATCACTTTAAAAGGAAGACTGCATCACATACCAGTCTAAGCAGCACTGGTAAGCAATTTGGACTTCAGAGTTCCAAAAGAACCAGCTTAGCAAAATGCAAGTATCAGCTTAAGTTCAGAAATATATTAGGCAACTACATCATTTCATTGGATCGTAGAGTTCAAAACAATTCCTTTTCTAGACCTGGAATGGAATCCTTACTAAAGTCAGCATATGAAGACTGCTCAAGGTTCATGTGTAAGAAAGTAAAAGGCCTACTACACCGTTTTTGGAACTAAAATACAAACTAAACATTTTGAATCTACTACTACAATAACATCCAGTATTTTTACAATAGTTTTTTTGAGCCAAGAGAACTCCTGCCATCAAAACAGCTGCAGAAGCTTGTGGCTTTTTATTTTCTTTGGCCTTAAGCAGCAATGAATACATTCACTGAGGTAGTTCCAGCCTTTGTTTCATGTAAGAGATTGTAACAAGTAGAATAAGAAACAAAGTTAAAAGGAATGTAGAAACAGAAAACTGATCACACAAACTACACACCCATTCCATGAAGTAGGAATCAAGTTATGCTTTCAAATATCTACACTCACCCTTTCTAAGTGGCCCTGGGATTTCAGATTTGAGCACTCTTTATCAGATTGGAGAATTCCATTAAAAACACCACATTTCTTGAATCATGCACTTTAGAAAGCCTTAAGAAATTCTACACATATCTGCACTGGGAAACAGAGCTCTGAAAGCATCAATAGAGCAAATAAAACAGCCTACTTCATCCCTTCCATAGCTTAGTGACAATGAAAAAAGAATACTGGAAAAAGTGTTTCCAGTTCTCTTTTTAACCAAACCATTTATTTTGGTTTTCTTGGCCTGAGACAAACACGGTTTTGACACCAGCTATGCTTCAAAGGGGGGAACTGAGAACTTCTGTTTTAACAGCTAGTTGTGATAAGAACTGCAAGCTTGTTGAAAATTGCACAGTTTAACAGAGCCACATCTAAACTTCAACTCACGCTTAGTGTAAACTTGAACTTGAACGGCGGTCCCTCAAAGAAAGCAGCACAGTTGTCATCGCTGCCAGTTGCCAGACGATATGGTCTCGTTTGCTTAATGTCCACGCTGTTGATCACTTTATTGTGCCCAGTAATCTCACCAACAGAAGAGCCACTATCCCACAGGAACACTGCTCCGAATCTAGTTAGAAAAGCACACAGTAACTACAATTCATAAAAGTTACACATAGATTAACTCCTTGAACATCTGCAAACTGCAGATTTGAGTGCACTCAAAGAAAAGAAATTAGGTCATCTCATTAATCTCATGCAAGTGCATCATAGTTCCCTGAAGGCTATTTGAGACCTTGCTAGTGAGAGATTCTCATCTTCAATAGGGGACGTTTGCTGAAGGGGACAAACAATCAGGTTTTGCATATAAAGCATCTAAAATTCAGAGATCCAATGTATATTCCTCACTAAGATTGTTGGTTTATAAAAGAAACCAGTAAGTGACTCCATCTGCCTAGCCACAACACAGACTGCAGAAAGCTAGGATAACAATGACATTGGATCACAGTTATCTGACTATTTAGCCTAGATTGGGCACCATCACTTGTACAAATATTATTACTTAAAGGTTTAAGGAAGAAGAGTTTTAAAAGCTTTTTTGACAGTTCTTACTCTAAATCACCTCAAAAAAAACCCAGTATAATCAATACAGAGGCACTAAACTGCCAGAGCATTTCTGTCTGAAAGGCCTTCTTTAGAATCCCTGCAACAATATTCTAGACTGAAAGTGCATTCACCTAATAGGAAGCTGGCCACATTTTTGAAGAAGGAGAGCAAACTCACATTGTATCTACCCAGGGGGAGGTGGGGCAGAGGGAACAATGACTAAGACAAAGAGTCTTTTTCAAGGACATAGTACATGATGAGGACTAAAAAATGGTGCAAGGGACTAGGGAACAGCACCACACGATGTTTTGCAGCCCTTTAGGGATAAGACTACCTGGTCTGGACTCTGCTTTAAAGTTCTGGCAGTCTTTGAACACTAAATGGAGGACAGAAACCTAAATCAGCATCTCACTTAGTCAGGTAAAGGACAACTGCTTGTTGTCCTTTCATTAAAGTACCATAACAAGACCTAAAAGTATAGACACGTTGCCAAAGGAGATAATTCAGGTACACCTTTTATTTTTTAAACTCTTATTCAATCCGTTGCATAAGACCATGAGTCAAAATAATTGAAGGAAGAGGGAAAAAAAAAAAAAATCTCGTTTTCCCCTTCTTACCCTATCAGAATTTGACAAAAAAAATCCAAACAGCTATCCTTGAATGTAATACTCACCTACCTCTAAGAAACAAGTCCCATATGATTTTTAAACTAAGCAATTCTAACAGAACTGTATTTTCCAAGTAACTTACAGCTGTCAAACACTGCATAGAAAGTTTTGCTGCAGAACAGCACAACTTGAAGACAGTGAAAAAGCAATGACTTCATTCCATTGAAGAATTAAAAGCTTTCTGCAAGGAACTTGCTTTGTTAGCGTGCAGAGGTTTACAGTAAATGCATGTATGTATGTATAAACACACACACACACAAACACAAAAGAATTACTCACTTTTCCCTTCCTTCTCCAACCACAGCGATTCTCTTGCTGTCTTCAGTCCATGCAAGGTCCTTGATTTTTCCTGCAAACGGCTGATACTCATACTTCAGTAGGTGTTCCTTCTGTGTAGTATCCCAGATTCTCAGCTTTCCAGAGACATCTGCCATAATAAAATAGAATATAACTATTGTTCCAGCATGACTCAGTCACATGACTCATCAATCTGCCAGAGTACAGATTTTCAGCTACACTGAAGACTAGTACTAGAGACCTACTACCTTACCCTATTACAACTACTACAAATCTCTTTATTTAGGAATGCTGAAGACTATATCCATTTCAATAAATTAGATTTTTAACCAGATATTACGATTCAAGACCTGCAGCACCAAATACAACGAACAGAGAAAACGTTTGCAGACACGTGAAAAAACTGCACAGTGAGAGTAGGAACTTTAATGTTATCAGCTGGTGCGTGTTAAGTATCTGTTACACAAAGAAAAAGCCAGCCCAGCCCCCGTGGGGACCCTTCACTGGGAAGTAAGCCACCCGACACCTACACGAAAGGAGCAGTCCAGTGGACAGGGGTTGATACACTACAATGAGTACCTTCAAAGGAGACCTGTTCTGCATACAAATACCAGGCATATGTAGATGTACAAAGATTTCTGCCCACAGAACTCTATTCATGAACATTAATGTACTTTTTCTATACAGAAACATGTATAGTATGTAGCATGTACACACTTAATGGCGTGGATGCCTTCGCTATCTGGAATACTAGACAGGAATGCAACAGAATATTCAGGAACAGTAATGTCAAAAGCAGCAGACATGGCACAAGCAGTTAACAATTTAAGACTTAAGATAATGAAAGCTCCCTGGCTCACTGTTTCCACTGAGTATTGTAAAACCCAAGAGCTATTCAGAGCAATTACTGTGGTGCAGGATTGTAACCGGAGGAATTGTTCAATACACAGACAAATTTACACATCTCTAATGAAACCCACACAGCAAGGTCTGTTTGTATCGTACCCTTCAAAAAAGCCACTGTTTTAGAATAAACCACATGCTAAAATACACATCTTTCACCGCAGCAGAATGCTTAAATTCTGTTCATCATTTACTGGTGTATCTTTACAATTGAATTTAAACATACAGCCACCCTGCATCTTTGGGACCTGGTCACAGACTGATCTTCACTTCTGTTAAAAGGACACATCCAGAATTTTATAGAGAGAATTCGTTATTGAAGCAGAATTTTAATATGGACTTTACAATCTAATTGTTTTCTCCATCTATTAACAGATAAGACACAGAGCTTTAACTTGGCAGTCTCTCTCATCACTACATCTCCTAAAACTGCAATAAGAGAAATCACCACAAAAGCCAAAAAAAGCCTATTGCCAAAGGTCTGTCTCATGAAGCACGGAAGTATTAATGCAGGCTGCATGGCTAATGCAGATTTATAGACAAAGAAATGAATCTTACATGTCATACTTAGAAACAGCTTAAACAACCTGGTCATCTATCTTCAGACCCCATGCTCAGCAATATCACAAAACTATTTATAAATGACATCCAGAAGACACTTTTTAAGGGAAATACTGCAACCTAAACTCTTTCACTTGGGTATGACAAAAATCAACCAAATACTTTCCTAGTGCAGTATCTATTACTGTTCTTTTACAAAGAACTGGAAATATAAAAGATTACAAGAAAAAAATGAGACAGTTATTCTGAGTATTAAGTGCTGCACAAACCTAGAGCACCAAGTTTGTAGAATACAGAATGCAAATTGGATTTTAAGAGGGTATTCAATTTGACACATGGTCCACACACAAGATTGAGCCAAGAAAATCCTGGCTGTGATCCCTTTCAGACAAGAAGGTGTGGGGGAAAAAAAAAAAAGCAAAAAACGAAAAAAAAAGCTCTGCTATCAGTGTTCTTAAAGGTTCCCCAGTATTCCAGAAATTATTATTCTAATATAGCATTCTGATATGAAGGAAACCAAGAAGGACAGGACATTTTACACTTAAAAAAATACAGTTCCCTTAACATTGCTGAAAGAAAAACTCCACTCCCATTCTACTAAGATCTTTGCAGGAATCTGTGCTTCCTTTTTAAGGGGGTCATACTCAGAATGTTTTATTTTCAGATATATTACTTAGAAAATATATCTATTTGGGCACAATACTTGTTTCTGAAGCACTTCTAATTGGCAATGGCAAGCATTTTTTAAAAAAATCTATACATTAGCTGCAAATCTTTGTAAGAAATACAAGTCAGAGCATTGTATTTATCAATATTCTTCACTGTATACCAGGCCTTCTGAAAACAAAATCAATTATTTGATGCAAGTTTCTATTAGAAAGAGTTTGTTTACTCCTTTGGTAGTCAAAAACTTCTATAATACAGGAAATTCACACTGCAAAAATTCATGTTACATATCCTCACACTTGATTCATATGCATTATATAGGAACCCAGACTCAGCCTCTTTCCCTGCTAACTTGCCAAAGAAAGCATTTTTAGTTCAGGTTATAAAGTAACAAAAGTCATAAATGTTGCCAGTTTTGGCCAGGAAGAAGGGAGAAGGGAAAAGAAAGGAGTACACACTGTTTTAGAATCCCTTCCCTGCCTATAAACACCACAAACGATAGTCTTGTATTTCAGAAATAACTTTTCACTCTGTTGCATTTACACAACCCCTCATCACACTAAGTATCTAGGGTTCATTTCCAGGTTCTTTCCTTACTGAAATAACACATTTTAAAAAGACCAAGAATGTCACTAAGTTCACTGCCTGAGAAAGAGGTTAGAGGAACAAGGACAGAAATCATTCCTCCTTCAAAGCCATGTACCTAAGTCCACTGAGGCACATTCCACTGACTGCATATTCCACACACACACCAAGTGCTACTACTGTTTTGCCAGTAACTTTAACAGCTCTGTCCACACAAGTCATGCACATGCACATGGATACTTTACCTCCGGATGCTATGTAGAATCCACTAGGAGCATACTTGGCAACTACAACCTGGTGGGCATGCTCAGTGTAGATGTCAGCAACTGCAGGATTCTATTTTAAAGGGGAAAAAAAAAGTTAAAAGTTATACTTTCTCCTTTTCAAAAGGAATAAAATCAGAAAATCAGCAATAAAATTCATAATTTCTCCCTGTACTCCTTTCTCTCAAAGCCTGCCTTCCAGCTTAAATTGAGCAACTGTCTAAAAGTGAGAAGTGCAGTACACATTGCAGAACACTGCTGGTACCACTGAAGCAACACACTACTTTCTAACAACTGGCACAAGAAAGGATTTCCTCTTAAGGAAGCCTGAAGTGCTGGGACACTTTCTTCTCCAATACCTGCCGAACAGCAGAAAAACACTCTCCAAAATAACAGGCCAAGCATCAGACTGTCTTTTCTTAGAGCTAGCCCAGGGATAAAGCAGTCACCCAAGTGGAATACTAAATACAAGCTGTACTTTGCAGCACACATCTAAAATTCTACTGTAGTCAAGTATGAAACTTAAGCCTGCAGTAACACATGGCTGTTAATCACCATGTACCCAAAATCACTCAATAACCAATGAGATGTGCTAGGCTTGCTCTTTCTTGATAATTAAGTAGACCAGTAGACCTGGTTATCAAGAGTTGCACAGGAATTCTGAAAGAAATTCACTGCCACTCCATCATGATTTTATCTCTTCAGTCTAAATTATGTTTTCAGATATTTCATGTTGGACAATAAAATCTGTGTCTCAGCAAATCAGTAGCTTTATACAATAGAGTCACCACACAAGTCAAAAAATGATGACATCAAGGCAAAAAACTGCTTTCAAATTAGTTGTATAAAAAAGTCATTCTGCACCCCTCTCAATTACAGTGTATATATGCTACAACATTAATACACTACTCTTTAGAAATGTTTTTCTACCATTTAACAGGCTTGTTCCAGCTCCAGAGACTTGACTCACATGATCAAAGCAAAATTCCATTTTAACTGCTGTAATTAATACAGATTTATTCAACTGAACCAGAAAACCACCTGATGTTATGGTATGACTCAGCCATCCAATCAGGAAAAACTAAAACACCCGCTCTGTGTTAGAAAGCAGTCTCCTGCTTGCAAGAGTTCTTGCTGGTGCAGTACTGCTGGATCTCAGGAGACAGAATACAGCTTGCTCAAGCAAAAAAGAGCTCTTTTTCATTCCTGCTTTTATGCATTGCTTGAGTGCATTATTGCTCTACTTAAGTCACAACCATCTGCACTTACAGCATGCACATCCCTCTTCATTTTGTGTCCAACTGGATTTCATCTGAGCAAGACAAGATAATGTCTTCCCTATTCTCTATCTGCATCACCTACATGGTCAGGGATCTCAAAGCCCCCTGCATGTTGTTATTAATAGCATGGTAGGTGCTATTTTACAGCAAGAATCTCCAAGAGTCCAGGAAACTAAGCTGAGAGACTGACTTAAAGGGTTCCATGAAAGATAAAGACCCAAATTTAAGACACTGTAGATAGATTCCAGAAACCAGGTAGTAAGTTAGGCCTGTCAAATTGTACATTATTTATTCAATAGTATTATTTTACCTTGTAAAGTCAGTTTTCTGACTTGCATGTTTTTTGTATCAGGCCCAACCCCCCAAAAAACACTTCTAAAAAGATATTTAAGGAGAAAATTATAGTGTGAGCTGGGACAAATGTAGGACCTAGATTAAACCAGCAGCGAGCTTATGTGGCTTCTTTCAAACACTGAAACCAGAGCTACATATGAAAGTGAGCAGTTTCAGTTCCGAGCTTCAAAGTACTCCTAGACTCATGAAGATAAAATATTAATGAAGTATGAAACCTTAAAAATATCACTAGTCTTTCTCACAGAGCTTTTCCAGCACTGCTCCAGAACTACTTCTTTTTAAAGGAAGTCTCTAGATCATACTCAAAGATCAAGCATTAACCCTGAATGCTATATTCATCTGATTAGCTAATGCTAGATAGCTTTAGACTTCAGGAGAAAGGTGATCACTGCATTTTGATGACCCGTTTTTCTTTAATTAGAGCACAGCAACTCCATTGGAGAACTGCTCATGAAGGGATTACACAAAGGCCCCCCCCAGCATTTCATCTCGTTGTTGCAAACTATTAAGAGAAGCTTCTATATATCCTGCAACTTAACTAGGAGTGGACACACTTGCAAGTTAGGTTACAAACTGCAACATTCTCCAGCAAAAAAGCCATATCACAGGCGTTGGTCAGTTTTTGTGTTACTGCTACAATATATTCTGTAGTCACCTGTCAATTATTAACAGTAGCAAACTCCCCTTGTCAGCTGGGTAAGTCTCCCTATCAGCATGAACTGCCCCATAAAACTGAAGGATTTGTGACTTCCATTCTCACCTTCCCTTGGGAGTTTGAACAGTTTGAATTTAATTCCCACCTCGACTGTTCTCAGATCACCATGTCCCCTACACCCCCCAGCTCACATTTGTGGGGGCTCACATTTGGACCGGGCTAATCTTCAGCGAGCTGATTCAGGTAAAGCAAACTGCTGTCTTCAGATTTAACCTCCAAAATAGGGTCAGAAGAGCATTAATGACAATGCAAGGGAGAAGGTCAGCATTGACGACTTGGTCAGAAACTGTAACGTAAGCAGAGTGGCTTTTCCCTCTTCTCTCATCACACTGTGTGCCATTACAGGGTTTAACTGGGGCTTCTGGTTTCAGAAACTCGAACTTTTCTTGATACCAAGAGCAAAACACTATCACAAAGACATTATACCGACACACTGAAACCAGAGTGTGACCTTACTTTTGGTTTTAAGTGGATGAATTTAAAACTGATAGCAATCAAGAAATCTGCGAGGAATTGAGTTATTAGTAGCACTTATCTATTATGGCATGACAATGAAGAAATGTCTGAATTTAGTGGGGGTGATGAGGGAAACAGCTCAGTTTACAAAGGTGATTTACAGAAGCAGCCATAAACAAATCCATTGTTGTGGAGACCTAAAAATTCCAGAAGTGTGTCCTGCCCCTCCTCCTGCAGCCCTTCCTGCTGCAGGCCAAATCTGCAATAGGAAAGTAAACCTAGAGGAGAATTTGATTTCTAAAGAACAAGCAATCGCTTTGAAGAAATGTATTTTTTAAAAACCAGTAGCAAAACAATGGCCTAAACATGCAACCTTTCCTCAATACTTTTCAAAGGGATGCCATCTTTGAAAAGAAGCCATTCAAATAGCTCTCTTAACACTTCTCTAGTTAGCACCAGAGGAAAAAAAAACAAACCCAAAGCTCCACGCTACTGAAAACATTAACTGGGGCACTCTAATATTTAATCAATGAGCAAAATTCCCTGTGAGCAGGGCTGAGAATTTGCACCCAGCTTGTCATGGAGTCCAGCAACTCATAACTGTTCTGATTCCTGGAGTTGGAGCTGTGTGGGGGGAAAGAAGCTGAAGAATAACGCTTTTAAAGATACAGGTCTGCAAGTATTTGCATGCTTCTCTGACGGGCTAAGGGCCCAAAACAGCAAAGAAGGAAGAGCTCATTTATAAGGCAAACACAGCACTCAACTTCATAATAGCGATACCTAAGAAGATAAACAGGACAACGAGAATATACCAGTCTCTCATCTCTTAAGTCCTATGCGAAGAGGGAAAGAGTTGCACATTTTACCGAGATTTTCTACATGTTTTTACAGTCGCTGCCTAGGGTTTTATGCCTGAGTCATGCACTCTACTTATTCCCCCGCTGCTGATCACGGATCTGTGACCTCAACTGAAATCGCCAAGACTGAATGAAGCACAGGCTGTTAAAGGAGGGGCAGGGAGACAAAATAAAACTTAGCGAAAGCTTTACACTAGAAAACAAAATAAATCAAGATACATTACATCAATGTTTCTGATGACGACACATTTTCCATTGGTATAAAGAAAATTGTTGCCCTTAGGATCACCTCCAATAATTTTGGAAACGCCTCGTTCAACCTGTGGAAGGCTGGCGAACACTTTTTCTATGGAAAAAAATAAAAGGAGAAAAGGAATAAAAAAATAATACTAACATAAAAAAATTTAAAAATCAAAATAAAAGGAAAGCGCTTAATGCCTCCCCGCTGCCGGCACACGCCCTGCCCTGCCGGCAGCCGCCGTCACTTGTTGCTGTCAGCGGGCTGCGAGGCACCGCCGGCTCCGCGCCATCCCGCGGGGCCGCACGAGGGCCCGCGGCCCGCGGGGCTCCCCGTCCCCGCCCGGCACCTGGCCGCCCCGGCGCCCCCGCCGGCTTACTGATCTCGTACGGCATCTTCGCCCACTTGTTACGGCGGCGGCAGGCTCGGGCAGGGAAGGGCGGCGGGCGCGGCCGGGCCGGGCTCTGTGGCTCCGCTGCCGCGGCTCAGCCCCGCTCGGCCCCGCGGCGCGAACCAGGAAGCGCCCGCGCCGCGCGCCGCTCTCCGCTGCCTTTGACCATATATAGTNGGCTCTCCTGGGCGGTGCGTGCGCGTGCGCGGCGGCAGGGCCGCTGTGGGTGGGGCTGCGCGCGCCGCCACCGCCCTGTGCCGGGAACGCCCGGCGGGCAAGGGGGAACTGATCCCCGGGATCCCGGGAACCCCGGGTGGGCAGGGGGGAC